>JASSUY010010163.1:0-20832 GCA_032466535.1 Forpus xanthops
ATATCTGAAGGGGACCTATAGGGATGCTGGGGAGGGACTCTTCATGAGGGACTGTAATGAGAGGACAAGGGGTAATGAGTTCAAACTTAAACAGAGCAAGTTTCAATTGGATATAAGGAAGAAAGTCTTTACTGTAAGGGTGGTGAGGTACTGGAATGGGTTACCCAGGAAGTTGTGAATGCTTCGTCGCTGGTGGTGTTCAAGGCCGGGTTGGGCAGAGCCTTAGGTGGCATGGTTTAGTGGGTAGTGTCCCTGCCCCTGGCCAGGGGTTTGGAACTAGATGATCTTAAGTTTCTTTCCAGCCCTAACTATTCTATCATTCTGTGTCAACATACAGTTACATCTTGCTATGTAGGCAGATCTGATCCTTGTAGATGGCACTTTTAAGTATTGTGCCAAAACTTTGTGTCACTGTGACAAAGTTACCAAAGCTGTAACAGAAGATAACTAAAGCTTTACATACTCTTTATTCTCTTTGTTGTTAATTTGACTCCTGTATCTGAGCATCTCCTGATAATGAATCTGCTTACTGCTGTGAGGTTATGAAATAAATGTTTTCCCCTTTTAGGGATGGGGAGTTGGAGCAGACAAAAGCTAAGTGATTTGTCCAAGGTCACGCAGGATGTCTGTGGTAAAGTGGAGAAATGAATGTAAATCTCCTTTGTTTCAGGCTAACTTGCAGCTGAGCTCTTGTGCTGGAACTGTGCTCATTGGCTGTGTTATGAAGCAGGGCTTTGAATTTGTGCTTTATTGGGTGCCTGGTATTGACTGTATGTGTGCATAGTAATTTAGACTTATTTTTCCCGTTTGTGTAGAGGGACCAAACTAAATATTAACTATAATTAATGCTTTTTAATCTTTCTTATCTAAACTGAAACAAGTTTGTCTCCATATGGCTCATTTAAGTCCACAGAGGCAAGGTTAGCTGTTATTTAAGCAAAAATAATTTCCAAACCTTTGCTGAAGGAGGCATTGCCTGCAAGGCTTACCATTGCTTCAGGGTAAAATGCTATCACACATTCATTATTTCAATAGTAATAAAAGCCAGTTGAGTTTCCTGGCTCCTTCAGCCCGCTTTGTATAAATTCACAGAATAAAGACCAGATCTGCCTGAGAGTCTTGTGAAAGTTAACTGTCAGCACTTAATAGATATATGTCTCAGTGTAGATGGTGGGGAGAAGTGCTCTCCATTATAATGTGTGGAATATTAGCAGTTTTCAAAACTTGGCAATGTGGAATCAAGATCTCTTGGCTAGAGAGAAGTCTATGGAAAATATGTGGCTTAAAGGCAGTTTTGAACTCAATAGTTTCATATGATAATTAATACATTTAATCTACATACCATGGAAGTCTGGCATTTGTTTTGCTTACATTTGTTTTCATAGTGCTTGCAATTTTTTGCAAATGTGTCTTCTCAATGTCTCTAACTCCAGTAAAGCTTTAAGGACTTTTGCTTTTAAATCCAGTGTATTATATAAGGATGGATTGTCAGTTAAGCTGTAATGTGTCACTTTTATTGTTTTCATGCTTGGAATAGTCCTTCCTGGACATAGTCATATTCTAGCATAAACTTTCTTGTCTTGCATTTTGTAATTAAAAAGCTTAATTTGGTATGACTTTACTTAATGGGCACAGTCAAATTATTAGATAAAGAATGACACAAATGCTGGGGTTTGCTTCCTTGTAGAAATGTCAAATGGATATCATGCTTAATGAAAATTATCAGTTTACAAAGGTGGCTTTAGCACTTCTTCCCCCAACACTCCCTTGTTGTTCTGAAACAAACGTGTTTTCTGTGAGAAGTTTCCAGCCATAGAATAGGAGGGAGCTTCATAATTAGTGCTGCATGTAGTTGAATAATATCTTTTGTCATATAAACTAGCAGTGGCTCAGCATTCCCTCCCTGCTTTGTTTGGCACGTGATCCCTGGAGAAATAACTCTTCCTTTTGAAATGGTGTATTAACTAATTTAGAGATCATCTACAGCTGTGGATGTCTTCTGGCTTGCAAACCATAAAAATAATACCATTTCCACACCAGGTGAATTTGAAGTATGTGTAGGTAGCAGCTCCTGCAGGCCAAGGAATAGCTACCTGGAATAGCTTCCTTACCATGGATTTATTAGCTAATATTACAGGAATTCACCTTTGTGAAGGTATTCCTGGTTTTATTTATTGGCTTCCTTTAAAAATCAGAACTGTTGTGATGGCCTGGCTCCTCGGATGCTGTGTCAGGAGCAGGCTGATGCCATGGTAGATACTGTTTGGCACATCCCAGCTCAGTAATTTCCGAATGAGCTGCATTCTGTGCTCTTGCATGACAAACATCAAAAAGATGAATTGTGAGAGTGGCTGTGAAATCATATCATAGCTAAGAGCAAAGAGGATTGAAATCCCTTCTGTGCACACTCTTTTGTATACCTCTTAATTTTATTATTTGACTTTCAGCTTTGCTGCCCTTGGAGGGCACTGTGCAACTGTGTTTAGGATGCTGCATATGTTTTAGCTGATAAATTCTAATATTTCCTCTTGGTTATGCAGTCTTTGGTTTAGTTTCCTTTCTGTTGTATTCCTGCTCTACTTGTCTAGATTTTTATATCGGCTATGTCTATAGAGTGGGTTATGGGCCTGGTTTTGTTTTAAGAAATATTCGTGAGGTGTGTGTGCTACTTCGTAGGCATAACTGGGAAACAATGTGTGTGACTATTTATTCTGTAAGGGCTTAAATCTATCTTGTCGTTTTATATGAAGATAAAATTATCCACAAAGAACTGACTAGTCTAGGGGATTGAGAAACTGATAGGGGGTGGTATTGTGTTTGAACACTTCAACAAAGGAGGGTTGCTAGTGACTGAGAGCTTTGTGGTTTCTGAAGAATGGGTTGGTTTTGAGAGCCAGTATGATGCAGCCTGACAAGATACTAACTTTGCCCCCCCCTGTCAAAGGAGGTTTTGCTGGGAATGAAGACTGAGCTCACCTGTACTGTACAAGTTTTGTAGGTGGCTTAAGGTTATTGATGAGTTTATGCATAGTGAAACTTCTGCAGCTTCTGCCTGCAGCCTTCCATAGCTGTACGTGAAAGACCAGCCTTCTGTACAGTATATCTGAAAGTATTTAATGTACTAAACAAAAAGGAGATATCATTTTATGTGAATGGGTTAAGAGATTATGGCATATCTGTGCAGACATGTGCACCACATACAAAGTTAAGGGCTATGCTTTCTCCTCCGAGGAGTGCTTTAAACTAGTTAAATTAATGATGTAATTTAGTCATTATAGTAGAATCTTGCCAATCTGTACATTTATTTGAATGAAATAAGTTTACACTTATTGTTTTCTCTGAGGCTTAACAGTGGAGGTCTAAATACTTCATTGTTTTACAGGATGAACTGGAGAACATATATTGTCAAGTACTATAAACTACAACTGTCAAAATAAACACTGTACACACTAGAATTCACAGGGGTTTTCTTGTTTCTCTTGCCAGTTTGCAAATTTCAGCCACATGCAATTGGTCTTCCAAGGCATTTGTGGAAAGTGTAATGATTACCACAATGCATTTATTGTGTGTTTTCTGTGTGAGGGGCTAATTGACATTGCCAGAAGTGAATACCAGGATGAAGCATTCACCACTTCTTTGGGCAACCTGTTCCAGTGCCTCACCACCCTCACAATAAAGAACTTCTTCCTCATATCTAATCTGAACTTCCCTTGTTTAAGTTCAAACCCATCACCCCTCGTCCTATCGCTACAATCCTTGATGAAGACTCCCTCTTAGCATCCTTCAGTGCAGAATTCAGGTCTTGACTCTTCCAGGGGCTTCTACTTTTAGGATCAAAAGTAAGCATAAACCAAATCAGATCAGTGTGTTAGCAGATGTATTTTGTACTTTCATTATATCATTGTAAGTGATTGTTAAGAGATTTCTCATCTTTTCCCGTGGAGCTGCTGGACTTGCTGGAAGCACAGAGAATCTTGAACTGTTACTGAGGATCCTAAAAGTGATAGTAAATGCTGTGGGCTAGAGGGGATGTGCTTCCTGGGGGAGGTGAGCTGCTAATATTTTATGGTCTTTCCACTGTGGGTATCTGAGCAATAGATTTTTTACCAGTGAGCTAATTCCAGTCCTTGTTAAGGAGGAATTAAGAGAGGGGCTTTGGGGTCTGTCTTGCTTTTTAATTTTGATGCCTAGGATCCTATGGAAGGTTGCACACAGGAGTAAAAAGACCCCCAAACATTATAATTCTGAATAGAAAGTATCTTTTCACAATAGACAAATTAATGGAAAGAAATAAAATACTTCTGGTATAGATAAGAACTTTGACAGAGATTTTGGAGACAGCTACAAAGCTTCAGGGCAGTAGTGGCTGTTATACAAGGAATCCCTTCAGGGTAACTGTCTTGAAGGTTTTACATGCAGTTTGAATATCTTCAGTGAAATATTAAGGTGCTGATTTAGGTGGTGACTCTTATGGGTCTGCTTGAAATTTTCAAGTGGACAACTTCTAGAATGTTTCAGGGTGTTTCATATTCTGAGCAAGTGTGGACTGCTCTAAGAAGTGGCCTACAAATGGGGGTGAAAGTGCAGTATAAGTAATTAAAGCAGTGACTGTTGCAGATGGCTTTGAAAGATTGTTAAAATGCACACAGTTGTAATATAATTTTAAAGCAATTATATCAGTATGGGTGTATACCACAAAAGGTCATCTCATCAGAAGTTTTGGATCAATCAAACTGAGTGTTGTAATACTGTATTTTTGTGTTATTTCCTGTATGCCTTGGTAGCCTTTTTAGAGAAGGTAAATTAGGAGATGCATGGAAGCATTTATAGTTGGTGTGCTCCTTCTTTGTAAGTTGATCATTGATAAAAATTGTCTAGTTTTGGTTTTGAGTAGTTCTTAATTTGGGAATCTTGTCATGTTTTGTAGTGGTCTGACTTCTTATCAGAGTATTTATGCCCGCTAGCGCTTGGAGGACTGTGGGAGAAAGGGAGAAGAGACTGAAGGCTTTAAATAGCTGTGTTGAATAAAATCGCAAAAGATCATGACTCTGACTGGAGTTCTGCATTGCATTAAAGTTGTAGTGATATTTTCCTTCCTACTTCAGATCAAACTTTAACAGTACCCTAGTGTTCTACAAAATCAAGTAAGAAGATGTATAGTAGTGACAGTAGCGAACTAGGAGATAGAGGTTTTGAACGTTACTAGTGTCAGGCCTTCAGCTGCCCCGCTGCTTGTCTTTCAGGTGCATCTCTGGATTGAAATCTCTAGTGAAAATTCAATACTTCCTTCAGAATAGCATTTTTCTGATTTTTCCATCTCCTCCCCTCATGAGGTTAATCAGATTGAAGGTATTGGTAAGACAGAGAGAATTAATAAATAGCAGGTGAGGGGCAGAAAAGGACACAAAAGGACACTTGAGGCAGAAGGGTGTTAGGTGCTTATGGAGAGCAAGATTGTGCAAGGTGTTAATGGTGACTGTAAGGGACAGCAGAGACAGATGGCCAGTCAGGGTGACTGAGGCAGTTTTCCAGTGGTGGCTGAAACAGTTGCAGTGAAAGTGGAAGCAGAAACAGACTGATTGTTTTTCTGCTCCAGCAAGTTAGCTCCACTTTCTTACTGTTGTCTATAAGGATCAGAAGAAATAGGGTATCCTCCCCATGAATGAATGGGGAGGACAATCCATGGGCCAACCTCTGCTTGGACATGAGCGAATTTTTAAAACAGGCAAGCATGCAAGCTGCAGCAAGTTTTTGCTGTGATGCTTGTATTGCACCTCCACTTGGGAAGCAAAATACTTGTATAGCAATAAAGTCAATGAGCTTACACAATGTTATGCTGTTTAAAATGCTCTGTAAATCAAGAAGGTGCAGCCTACTAAACCTTGAAGAATACATGTAACAGGTGCCCAACTGTATCTTTGCAAGTCTCCTTGAACCACTGCATGAGCCACATGGCTCTTAAGCCATGGATTGTCCTAAAAGCACAAGAGCAAGATGCTAGGAGTGGGAGAAGAAAACTGGGGAAAGTCGTAACAAGGAAGGTTCAGAGAGAGGGAAGGGCAGAGGGGAGGGGGCAGAAGGGGGAAAGAGAAACAAGCAGGCATAAAGAGTAGGAGAGCTTCCAAATAACTTGGAACTCATTCACTCCTGATCAAATAGACTGGTATTAAAGAAAGGAAGTTGGCAATTTAATTTGTTGAAGGCCCTGTTAACCTGCATCTCCCAAAGGAGCGCATCTCGCTTTTATAGCTACCGGAACAGAATGTGGCAAAATTGTTACTCAGTAAATTCCATAATGCTAGATAATGACAGAAACTAGGAAGAGGTCATTTTAGAACAGATTAAGTCCTTCTAGCCAGTAAGCAGTGGAGTTCTGGAAGCTGTTCCTCAGGAGGTTGTGGAGGCAGATAGTATCAGCAAAGATGCCACTCAGAGATGGATTCAACAAATTCATGGGCAACAGGTCCATGAACAGAGAGGAAAGTCAGGAATGTACCCTTTAGCACCCCTAATCTTGTGGCTGTGGTTGCTGCAGGAGTAACAAAGGGAATAGATTGCAGACAGTAGCCACAGTCATCTATTCTGAGGAGTACCTGCTTTTACCACTTCTAAGAATAGGGCACTGAGTTAGATGGCTCTGAGTGGTCTTTGAGAATTCTATGAGGAGTACCCACAAAATGACCTCCTCCCCCCACCCTGTCATCCCTCTTTCCAGCCCACTAACTCCAGTCTCTCTTCTGTTTCTTCGTTCCACTTGACATTGCTTTTAGCCACATAAAATGTTCAACTTCTGCCCTTGATGGAACTGTTCTTTCCTCTCTTTTTATGCTTTGCCATTTAAAGCGAGCCCTTGTTTCCTGTCACTCTGCCACTTCTCACTTTTCTGGAGGGTAACCTTAATGCATTTGTGTTGCTGAATTTGGGCTGTAAAATTTTCAGGGCAAAGCACTTCTTTCATTTTTGTCTGTGTTTGCAAAGTGGTATGTAAATTTCCAGCAATGTTTAAATGTTCTTTAATAATAAAGTAGGTTTAGTCCTTGAGCTTGTAGATGTCTCCCTATCTCCTTTCCCCAAAAAATGAAGGTCTGCTTATGTTGCCACACTGCATTTCTTTTTCCTTATCTGAGTTTAATAAGTGAGTTGTTTCATGCAGCAGCTATTGTATTATCTTGAATATGTGATTTGGTTATTTTCTGGTTTTATGCACATCAAGGTTATCACAGCTGCTACTTTGTGGTACTACTGCATTGTAATAGGATAATGTGTTTTGAGATATATTAGTATTGTTTGTTTTTTTTTTTATTCCTGGGTAGTAGCAGAGAAATAATAAAGGTGTTCAATAGCTAATCTCTCTCTTTGCTGCTTTGTGCTCCTACTTCACCTTCCACCTCAATAACTAGCAGGACTGTAGCTATTAGTTAGAAAAATATTAGTTAAATTGCAGAGCTATTACATGTGCTGAGACATTCAGTTTTAAAGTACTTAGTATTCAGTGTGTGTACTACTAATGACTAGAAATATTATGTTACGTTGGAGGTTTTGTAATGTAGCAGGTATGTCTTGCATATTGCTTTTTCCACAGAAGATGCAAATTATCTACCTTATAGATAGTGTAAGCTGTACTGTCTGTGTTTCTTTACAAGGATTTTTGTTTTGCTTCTCATAGAATCTTACTTGAGAGGAGATAAAGTTCACACAAATAATTTAGCATTGCAATTGTTCAGGTGCATGTTTCACTGCAGTGCTAAGAAGCACAGAACTAGCTGTTCAGGACATATTTAATAACTGGGAAAGACTGAAAAATAGGGATTGGACAGTAGAGCCTTTGCATGGTAACACTTTGCAGCAGGGGTGCAGTGAACTGGCAGGGTTGAGCTGTAGCAGCAGAGTATAGGGCTGAGGGTAAGTGAGGATGTGCAGTGACCTCTCTCATGACTGGACAGCTGGATGGGATTTATTAGTGATTCATAGCTTGACTTAAAGAGACATAAGGAAGGAGTGCTGATCAGGGTCTGGATCTGGGTAGGAGACTTGTCTGTTATGTAGTGAAGTCTGCTCTGTTTGCAGAAGTCTTCATCAATTCGTAGGGAATGGGATAGAAAGAGATGGAGCTAGAATTGATGGCTGAACTATGACACATTAGGAAAGAGCGAAAATACAGGGTGGGGTTAGATGTGACCCTTAAAACCAGAGAACAACAAAGGAGAAAATGCATTTTGCCAGATCCCTTTCCAGTAATAAACCTCCCAGTCTCGCACAGACTCTCATCTCTCTATATATACTTCTTTCCTAGGCATGCTCTTGATTACAATCCAGTGTGTCCCAAGGATTACAGTGTGGTGTAAGTTCTACAAGAGAGCTAGTGTGCCTGTTCCAGCCCATGGGAGTTGGGCCTCCTTCTGCAAACTGTCACAGGGTTGTAAGGAGCAGTGTTAGTGTCTTCTGTTTCATTATCCTGCTGAGTTGAGTGAGTTCTGGTCACTTCTCTTCCCTCATAGTTGCACTGATCCTTTCAGCAGTAAGCCATTGCATCTGTCAAAGTCTGCAGCCCGTGCCTATAGGGACCTGAGGGGGCAAGGTTGTCCTGTTGCCAGAAAGAAAATGTTTCTGAGAAATCAAAAAATAAACAGACAATGCTATTCTTGTTGTATTAATTTACTTGCAAATAAAGTAGCAGCAATCAGCTCAGCTACTGAATGTGTGTATAGATTTATTCCTTTTTTTAAAATTGCTTAAGCATGTGGATCACGAATCAGAGGAGCTTGATGAAAGAGAAAGAGGAAAGTGTTCTTAAATTACTTAAATGGGCAATTGGGATAATCCTGAGTGCAGGGTAACATAAGAATTTGCATTTGTCATCCTACTTTGGTCATTAGAAAAGTTTATTATCTTCAAAGGTTTCTAGTCAAGAGTGTACATTTAAACTTAATTTTGGGGAAATGAAGGCATTTGGCATGTGCAGTAGGTGAGCCTGTGTGAGCATTTACACAGCAGACAGCTGTATGCCAGGCAAATGAAAGACTCTTTGGTCAGTACTTTTACTAATGTACACATTGAGTGGCACATCTGGAAAGTTATCTAGCTGCTGTTTTAACAAATGGCCTCTTTTTAGAGGGAGAATCTTGTTTTCTGGATATTAAAATAGTAATGGAATTGTGGTGTTTGCTTAGATTGGCTTTCCTGGAACATTGCATGTCATATCCTAATGACACACTGGGTCAAGTGCTAAATTTCAGTCCTTGCTGGAGATAGTGAATGAACTGTGTCTGGAAATAAGTGGTTTTGTATATTCCTGTACATGTTATTGGAGTTCGAGGTCACTAGGAGAATTGTAGGGTTTGATGTGCAATATTTATGATTTACCTATTTTTTTCTTAGAAAGTACTGGCACTGAACTGTGTGAGCCTTGCTGTTTTATGTATAGCCAGTGATTTTCTCAGGTGGTTATACACAAAGAGGGTAAGCATTTCTTTTTTTTTTTTTTTCTTGCTTTTTTCTTTTTTAATCTTGCTGAGGCAGTTGGATGGAAGAGGTTTTGGCTCCTGAAGGAAACATCTCTCGTTTCGTTTAGTGTTCTGGGGTTTATATAGGGTTATTCTCTGGTAGGGATTATATAATAAGATTATGAAGTTATACTCTCTTCCCAAGGGCCACATATGTGATCTCTGGTCAGTAGGAAGAAACTCACACTTTTGACCTTTCTGTCTCTTTGGACCCGTTAATTGTTGGGCATAATGGTACTTCTAAAATGGCTTAATTGTTCCATTTGTGCTTACTCTGTAATTGCCATTTGATGCTGTCTCTCTACACACTGCCAAAAGCCCATGGTATATTACATTTTTATTGTTATGTAAAGCAGCTGTAAAACAAACAGTGTGGTTGTGTATGTGTATTTGAAATCTTTGCTATTGGCTACTTCATTTTTTCCCTTTATGTCTCTAGCTTTCACATTTATAGTTTTGCCACCACAGGGAGCTAATGAAAAGCAAACATATAGACTGTTCAAAAACAATAATAATAATGCCATGCACACAGTCATGTTGCTTCCTTATTCGTATTTATTATCTTGTTTCACAGTATAAGAAAAGCTAAGAGTTGTGCTGGGGTGTTTTTTGATGGGAGGATTGGGGGGGATTGTCTTCATGCATTGGTTTGATTGCTGCATTCCTCTGATTTTAGGGAACTTCAACAACTGTAGAGCAAGTTAGCAAATAGCAAACAAAGGCGTGCAAAAGATAAATGCATTTGCAGTAAGACATTGATCCAGGTGAGGGGAAGCCTGAGCTATTTTGTTATTTTTAATACTGCGTGCCCTTAGGGAATCAGTCCTGTGTGCCTCCCTAGCACGTTCACAGTATTGTGAAAGATGATGTATTATATGTGTTCAAGGTTTTTCTTTACAAGTAGTACAGAAGAAAGGGGTTTAAATTATCCTATTTTTTTGTTGCTGTACGTGTACCTTTTTGGTATGTAGTAGAACTGCATGTTTCAGTAGTAAAATTAGGAAATGCACATATTTATTAAGGGTCTGATTTTCAACAGAAGCTGTTTACAGTAAGAGTACTTGTGTTGAGATGATTAGTCTCTTGATCATTCTTTGCCCTGGTGGGAAAAGTGTGTAAAA
Source organism: Forpus xanthops (assembly GCA_032466535.1). NCBI lineage: Eukaryota > Metazoa > Chordata > Aves > Psittaciformes > Psittacidae > Forpus > Forpus xanthops. The sequence goes on from JASSUY010010163.1 coordinate 10,625, forward strand.
ACAGTACAACAGCCACTGGGCTCTCACAACTTTTCATCCATGCTGGTCACAGCTGCTAAGGCATTTTTAATAAATAGGCCTTTTCTTAGTTTAAGCTATTTTTCTTCTCTAATTGGAGCTTGCATAGCTTAGATCCCGCTTTTCACTCCATTCTGAAAGATACCTGAACTCGGCCACCACTGAATCAGAGCTGCCTTTTCTTTATGCCTGTGTTTGGGGAGGCATACCTAGTTGCTGAGGGCCTGCTATATTTGGATTTAAGGACCAGAAACAACACATAGAGATTAAAAGATACTCAGGAGGGTAACGTGTACTTGAATTTTGCCGTCAGCTTAAGGTAAATCCCTTATAGTAAGGAAGGCTCTAAATTGTGCCTCTCAATGATTGTTTTGCAGTAGGTGAATTGTTCAAAAAAAAAAAAAAAGAAAATACAACACAACTGCCAGGCTTCATCTCTAAAATAAATGAAGTAGATTTTATCTTGTTTTTTATTCTGCTCACCATTTCACTTTGCAAATTATAAGGTAATTCATAATAACCGACAAATTTTGAAACAGCTGTACAACAGCTTTAAGAGAACAGTGTTGCATCAGGTCTGCTTCTTGTTAGTGGTGTGTTTAGAGCATGCGTGTGCAAATAACCCTTTTACCTTCACTTACCAGAATATGGTTGTATTTCTGAGAAAGAAGAGGGTTTATTTTTTCCTTTGCTTTTTCCTGCCCCAAATGTGCAAAAATAGCTGTTTGGAAAAAAATTGCTATAAGAATTTTCCTTTTCTTCAGCGTTTAACTGGACTTGCAGAAGTTCACAGAATACACATTTTCCTAAACTTTGAACATTTCATCACCCAGGAGAAGCACACACAGGCAAGTCTTGTAAGCATGGGCAAAACAGACTCCAAGGAGAATGCTGACTTGCCACATTAATCCCAGTGGTATAAAGGGTAAGGCCAAACTTCTTGTGACTGCAAGCAAAAGTTAGCTGGGACCAGTACTGCAATGTTGTGTATTTTTGTAATCATTTTGTAGTGAAAATAATAGTATAATTCTAGATCTGCCTTCTGGAAGACTATACAAAAGGTATGCTCTGAACAAATATCTAAGCAAAGGGGTTGAAGTTGGTTAATTCTCTTCAACCTTGGCTCATCTTTCTGCACATCTGCAGAAAGTAACAGTAGCTGTTCATTTCAACTGCCACTGAACTGAGTTAGTGTAGCTATGAAGGCATACAGATTTTGTGTATGTGCATGCATATTAGCATGTTTATAACACATGCATATATACTCAGATTTTATGTATGAAATAGTGTCTATGATTAAAATGAGATATAACTGTACCTTTATCACCCAAGTTTAAGATGTGTGACATTTTCAGAAATCTCAGTCTGAATGTCATCACTTTCAATTAGGACACCTCATTTTGTATTTCACCCACCTGGGTTCCTTTTTTCCGTTCAGTCCTTCTGTCAGCAAGTCAGAAATAATTGTGCTCTTGTGCCCTTGGCTAATCATAGCAGGCTTGGGGTTTCATCCAGTCTTTTCTGAGTTTTGACTTGGAAAAATGAACCTTTTACCATGTGAGAACACTTTGTTTCATAAATGTTTCATTGTTGAAAATATACCTTTAAAAGAACAAAATAAAATCTGACCCAAATGACATGTGTTGTCAACAAGTTTCTCTGCTCCAGAAATTTATTTTCAAGTCCTCAAAGCTGGTCACATATAGCCTTTTCACGTGTAATTAATGTATATTAATGATGCCAGTGTAAAGATCATGGAGCTCATGATGCTGCAACATGAAGCATTGTGATGTAAGCATCTTTCCTCAAGTGCAGTGTCTTTTCCATTAAACATAAGAACCACAGATTTATTCCAAATGAAGAGGTTGTAGTCCTCATTTAAGTAGTATAACATAAAAGGACTGTGATCTTGGACTTCTCAGATCCATTTGTTTTGTATTTGTTCTTGTGATTTTCAGTACCAGGACTGGGTTGAGCCAAAGTAATGCAAATAGCTCTCATGCATGTTTCGTGAATACTTGACACATGGCTAAGATTTCATAAAGAAACTGCCAGAATTCTGAAGTAATTTTTTTCTGCACTCTGTTTTTATTTGGATGATTTGATATTGGTTTGGATGCAGCTAACTGCAGCAGTGTCTCTGTCACTGGAAAGTGAGGGAAGTTGGAATTGGGCTCAGTAAGACACAGTGAAGACTGATATTGGATCTGAGGGTTGGTAACTTTTGTATTTAGGGATCAGTCATACAGCTGAGGCAATACGAAAGCTCTCTAGTTTCTCTGGATTGTCCTTTTCTGTCATGTAGTAACAAAACAAAGCAAGGTTTCTAGTGTAATTGCAGCATCAGTGTCATCGGTCTGTAATCTGGTAAAGTCTGTCTGAGATCTACTTGCATTGCTTTATGAATTTCATTCCTCTATAATGGAGATCCCTATGTTATGAAATATCCCTATTTTGGGAAAAGTTTTGGTTGAAGTCATGCTTGCATTTGGTGTAGCTTTCACCCAATCAATGGTAGTTAAATACAAATGATAGAGGTACACCCTTCCTGCAAGTGCCCAGAAATATTGTTGGAAAACTGTGGCATCAATCCTTTTTAAACCGTTCACTCCAGCAGTTGCACCTGAGAATTTACTTATGCTCACAGAGTAACTTGGAACTGTTGACTGTAACTGCTTCAATAATGAAGTTTAAAGTAGCATGTTGGATATGTGTGATATCAGAGGTCCAGGTGACATTACATGGAAGGTTCTCTTACTTTGCTTTTTTTTATTGTCCATCTCCTTCACTATCATCTTCAACTGTACATGATGCATTTTGTTTGGTTAGAGTTTGTGATTGGTTGGTTGTTTTTTTTTTTTTTTTTCTTCCTCAAATATTGGCATACCAGCATTGAATTAGGGGACCATAGAATCATGGAAAAGTTAGGGTTGGAAAGAACCTTAAGATCATCTAGTTCCAACCCCTCTGCCATGGGCAGGGACACCTCCCGCTAAACCATGTCACCCAAGGCTATGTCCAACCAAGCCTTGAACACGGCCAGCGATGGAGCTTTCAGAAGCCATTCTTTAACACTTGTAGTATTTGTTTTCTCATAAGCCTCTTGCTCAGAGTTCATATGCTTTTTTACTTACTTCATGTTTCTCAGATTCTCCTCATAGGCAGGCAGGTATACTCTGTCTGGAATAATACAGGGTGAAATACTTCAGTCATTTACTTCATGCTGCACTGAATACTAGTGTAAAAGAGAATAAACTGGAAACACCAGTTTTCTTTTTCTCATACTAAAAGAACAAAGAGATGCTTGATTGATAGCAAAGGTGTCAAATATAATAATAAAAAGAAGGTATTTGATGTGTCTTTTACACATCTAAATAGTCTATGGATCTTACTGTCACAGGAAATAATTGAGACCAAGAACATGACAGAATTTGAAATAGAATTGGGTAGACATGTGGCTATCATGGATGTTTCAAAATCAGTCTTGTTAATTATGGTGATTTTGGAGCAATATTTAACTCATGCTCGTAGGCTTAAGCAAGTTTTTCTGGAGATGTTATATCTGAAAAGCACACTCTTTTGTGTTCCTTTGAATTGAACTTTCCTATAGACTAAAATTTACTTGAATTCTGAGCATTTATTGGGAATATTTTTGTTCAATCCCAGTTTGTACATATGCAACCATTTTTCTCCCTGCCTTTTTCACGTGTACACGTACACACCCATCTTATATCTACTGAGGACTGGATATCCTCCTCACATATATTCTCTGTCCTTTTCTGTGCCACTTTTCCACGTATTTGTCCATATCAGCTCACCCCAGGAATGACCGTTATGGATCATATCTGATTAGATTTCATGGGAATACCTATTAAAATTACCTACAAAATGAGCAATAGAATCCAAAGACTTATGAATGATTAATACCTACACAGAGCAAGAGCCACAATGTTGATTAAACTTGAGGATGCTGACTGAAATCACTGTATTTCTGCAAAAGAGGTGATAATGGTAGTAGGTTCTTTACCATGTCTTGGTTATTTTAGTAAGTGGCACTTCAAGTTATGGAATTAATTCCACAGAGTGGAAAAATATCAGGAGTGAAGTAATAGAAATGTTAAAAGGCTTGATAATTGATATCTATGCCTGCAAATCTTGGCAGAGTTTTAAAGCATGCAGTTCCTACATGTAGGGGCCAGGGAAGAGAAACATCTTCTAAGTATGATAAAGTTCTTTCTTTAAAAACTAAACAAAAAAGAACACCCCCCCCAAAAAAAAAACCCACAAACAAGAAAAAACAGCAACAAAACAAACAAAAATCCAACAAGGCAAACCTGCGTCTGTAGAATCAGAAAGAAAATTAAAAAATAGTTGAGCAAAAGCCTAATAGAGACAGTAATTGGAAGTCCTTGTGCATTAGCCAAAATATACTTGGTCTTCAGATTCTCTTACTGGGAGTTTAGGGAAGGCAACCTGAATAAATCATGTGACTTCAAAGGAAAGAACCTTAAAATATCTTCTGTAAGAAATTTGGCTCTCTGCAGAGGTATGAGCTTTCCTTAGTAAGGTTGTGCTCTTCTGTAATTATCTAAGAACTACAGGCAGATTAATGGCAGAAACAAAGCTTGTTGCTTGTTCCTAAGATGCTCAGCATCAGTATTGACCGATTACAAACTCTTGGAGTTTATTCTTCCAAAAAGAATACAATGTTCTGGCTTTCTCATAGGCTGCACAAGCAACAAGGATGCTTTCAAAAGTGTCTTTGCTGACACTAAGTGTGACAATGAGGAATGCCATAATTACCGACTGAGCTAAGTGTCATGAAGCAAACACCCAGTCAAGGTGCTTGTAAACAACCTGGTTTTTGCAGTCACTGCTGGGGTTTTTTCAGGTTCCCAAAAGAGATTTCTCTCCTGCCTTGCATATGGATTTGTTCTGCTAAATTTAATGGAAGTTTCATCATTCAGCTAGCCCAGACTGATTAAGAACTGGCTTCTAGACAGATAACTTGACAAATGTATTTGCTCACAGGACAGATCTTTAGCAATGTGTGGTCTGCTGCAAACTTCTTACTTTGACAGTAGGGGAGAAACTTATTCTTTACCAGCTTAGTATCCATTATGGGCATACCTATGGTGGCAAGTCTTCCCATTTTGAAAAAGGAAGGGCAGTATATTTTTCTGTCATTTGAATGAGAAAAAAGCTTAATGTAAATATAAAATACAGTCTTTTCCATCAACTTTTGTGTAATGTGTAATCCACTATCTCAAAAAGACTGTTGGAGAAGTATGTGAAGTTTGGAAAGGAGAATCAAAATTATTAAAAAAGAAACTGGAATTCTGACGTGAAGATGGGAATTGTTTCCTTCAGAAAATAGACTGAATATTTATTTTCCTGATTTTCATTTTCTAGAGAAAATAGATGGGAAGCTTATCTTCCTCTGTCCTCTAATACAAGAACAAAGGCAAATGGAATGAGATTGAAAGATAGAGAAATTGAGTTTACATTTTTTACAGAATGAAATTAGACACAGGGATTCCATGTTCTATTACATTGCTGAAGCTAGGAATTTAGCAAGCTTCTAAAAGGCTCAGACTTCTGTGAAGAGCAAAACCAGATGCAATTACTGCATCTTATTTCCTGTATTTCAGAAGGGAAACATATTTGCCTGTTTTGAGGGCTCAGTCAGTTACCCCTGAGGATGTTGCTAAGGTAGGGTAAAGCAGAAGACCTGGCACGAGCCTTCCAGTGCCTCTGTCCCATTTGACATTGGAAACCAGTGGGACACAAGGTGCTGGAATATGTGGACTTCAAATCAGGTCCAGCATGGTAATTTCCTGTATTTCTTTTGATAAGCTAGTAGAATTGTGTGACAAAGAACTCTACTAGAGTCACTAGAACAAAGTTCTGTGATGAAGCTTGCATTTGACCACTGGCCGAAGTCTTTGCAGTAGTACTACTTATACTAATGGGTAGACTGAGCTTTATTTTAACATTGTTTTATAGGAGAAAAATCTGCAGAAAAAAGTCTTTGTGAGTTATGTTATAGAAAGGTTTGTGCATTATGAAGCATATGCATATGTACAAATGTGCAACGAAAGCACCTTTTTGGAATTATTTTCAAAAGTACTTCTTGTGGTTTTGTCAAGTTAGTATCTCAAAGAATAGCATCTTAAAGCTGAAAACGAGTGCACACATACTTTGGTGTCTTACTCTAGTACTTAATGTTGGCTATGCCTGATCAAATTTCAAGTTTGTAATATTATTAACTCATGGCTTTTTAAGTTATGTGTGTGACATGGTTGTACATACTTTTATACGGTATGAATTAAGAAGTCATTTTAGTATTGGTTAGTTTGCTACTCTGTTAATCGTCCTACATTGGGGTGATTTCTTGTGTGTGACCTGCTATGACAGGCACATGCTCAGCAGTAAGGAACTATTTTTGTATTGCTTGCCTTAACTGGGAAAAACAAGAGTTGTTGGTTGTCTTCTCATAACTTTTAATAACATTGTATTAAAACCCAGATATAAACCAAAAAATGATTAGGAGTCTGTTTAAATGATGGGGGTGTCAGCTGCCTTTGGAATTTGTCCATTCTTACTGATTTATTAAGGCTGTGCGTGTGTACTCTAAGGCCTTTCTGAGTTGAGATCTGGACATGCAAACTTACATAGACATATTTCTTTATTTTACCTTGAGAGTTCAGGTGGGATTGCCTAGACCGCCTGAGGGATTTTCTAGCATAGTGCAAGTAGTGTAAATATTTTTACATTGTAAGCATACTGCTGTTTGAACATTTTTATTTCACGAAAAGGAATATTTGAAAGCCTTTTAGTGAGAAAATCAAAGTGAATGAAGCCATAGTGACTGAAAGCAAATCATTTTTCTTTGTTCTTACAGTGCCTTTCCCTACCTTCAAACCCAAAATCCATGATTTGTGGCTAATGATAGATTTATTCCTCTTCTTATGTTGTTATGTATGTAAAATTATATCAAGCGTGGGTATTAAGGCTGTCAGTTCTTCCAAGTGGTTTTTCATACTACTGTATGCTATTATGCTGGTTTCCTATTTGTGCCTAATTAGAAGTAACATGTTCAGTTTTTCTTCAAAAAGATAATACTGTAAAATGAGGTGCAAACTGTACATCTATCTCTGTGTCAGTGTTACAGTTCCATAGGCATAGAATCATAGAATAGTTAGGGTTGGAAAGGACCTTAAGATCATCTAGTGTCAACCCCCCTGCCATGGAGAGGGGCAACTCCCACTAAACCATGCTGTTCTGTCCAGCCTGGCCTTGAACACTGCCTCTTTATTTCTGTTGATACCTGTATGGAAATGGTTACAGCATAACACAAGTGGTGGCAGCTCTCAAAACTACCCAGGAACTCCTTCCTCATCTTGTCACCTTTTCTTTAAGGTGTTACTTGTAACAATGCTCACATTAAAAGGTTAGATAGTGTAAACAGCTGTCTTTAAAAGCTTGCATGGGTCTGTGAGGTGTGCTTCATGTCTCTGGGAAATATAATAGACAATCTCATGCTAGCACTGCTACCAATTAAAATACTAACACCATCCAGTAAAGAAATGTGATTTACTAAATGCCACTAAAAAAAACTTCTCTGAACTTCATGAGTTGCACAATGAGTTTATGAAGAAAATATGTCTTTTGATGGCTAGGAAAGCCACCAAATCATGGGAACATTCCTGAAGTATTATTTAGTATCAGGGTTTTCAGCTGATTTCAGTATAAATTTAACATGCTTATTTTTCCTTTCATGCCAGTGAAAGGTTGAATCTTCGTTTGAGCATGATTGGCTGAAGGGGCAAAGTTCTCAAACTGTGTGGGACCAAGGGTGATGGTGGTGGTGCCTGGACTTACCGTGTTCCCCACAGGTTCCCTTTTACAGGCATGCTGTGGGCCTCTGTCAGCCCACTTAGCTGCCACTCATGGTGTTGTCTTTCCAATTATTACATTGTTGCTAAGACCTCTCTCTTTGGTAGACACGAGGGAGGAGCAGACATCCATGTTGGCTTTTTTTCTGTGTGAATGTGGTGTGCTTTTTATAACGTGTAAGTGATGTAATGCCCTATGCTAAAGCTATTATTGCCTGGCACTTCATTGCCTTTAATGTTTCCTTATGTTCAAGAGATAATTCCAGACAGAAATGTGATGAAGTGAAGGAGGTTTGAAAGTCAGTGATGTGGGTTTTTTCTTGCTTTGGGGGGAAGTTACTCAATGTCAATTGCCAAATAGGGTTCTGGAGAAAAAAAGACAGTCTGTGAAGGAAAGACAAGAAGACTGCAGGAAGCTACCACAAATGCCTGTTCAGGCTGTCTTTACACATGTGAATACACTATCAAAGAATCCAAAGCTTATTTTTGGGTTTAAGTCCCTTGAAGGATTTGTTTCGCTTTTCAAGCTTTTGCCCTCATGTCAGTTTCTGAATAATATTTACGTATGTATCTGCTAAAAGAAATGCTGATTAGCTATTGTGACTGGCTTGTGTTTGCAACTGTTATTAATGAGAACAACTTGCAGTGGTATATAAACAGTTTTTAGTGACTGCTGTGTAGCTGCCTGGCAGCTGTGCTGTATTAGTGTAGATAATCTTGTTTTACTTAAAAAATAGTAAGCTCTTATCTTAGATCTCAGATAAAATTTCTAGTCTGTGCATGTCACAGTTTCAAAACTCAGAGGCGGGTTTTCAAACTCCTTTCCCACCAGGCAGTTTTGATTGTAGTTCAGAACTGTGAAAATGGGGAAGGAGATGCTCCGGATAGTGCAGCGTAACTGAGAATCATTTGTTTATATTTTGAGATGACTGTCCGTATTCTGGTTTGGTATTGAGTGGTTTGTGTAACCTTGCTGTTACCACCTAGTGAAGTAGATGATTCCCAGTGCAGTGATCTTGGTTTATTTACTGAATGGCAAGGAAAGGAAATTAATGTAAAGGGTTTCGTGTAGTCAAAGAAGAATGGAAGGACATCCAGATCAGATTTTTTTTTTTTTTTCTCTCTAGGTTTCATGCCTTCTTAAGATACATCCTTTAAAGCATAATAGATTTTGATTTGCAACATATTACTGTTATCAGCCTTGGTATGCTGATGGGAAGCAATATAATGATGTGAAACCAAGATAAAGGGATGACCTGGTTCTCTAGTTAAGTGGTATTGACTCTAATGGGAAAGAGACTCTATTGGTTGATTGGCTAATGGATTTGGTTAAATTTGTAGCATGTGTTTAGAGGAAGTTGGTAGGCAGTAGGACAGGTGGATCAGTTTTGGGGTATGTGATAGAAGAGCAGGTTTTTTTTCCTTAGGTTATGTTCTCCTGAAAGCTTGAAGTTGCATATAAACCAACAGTCTTAAAACAGTGCATCATCTGCTCTGATTAGACTTTAAACTGAATTCCTGTAGTTCAGTACAAGAGAAATGGTAGTATGTCTCTAGTCTGGCAATGCATTGTCTACTGTCTTTAAAATAGTCCTTTTCTTCCCCATGGAAGCAAGGAAGCTAGCTCAAAGACACAGTTGGGTGAAGCCACAAGAACCATGTCCTTATTAGTTTGAGGAGTTTGAGAGTCTTGTATGCTTTCAATTTTCGGCATAGCAGGGGTGTCTTGCCAAATATTGTACATAATCTTTAACATTCTGAGGCCAGATTTTCCAAAGTGGTTTGTAGCTGCTGTTGCCCTTTTGATGTAGATTATTCAGTATATGCAGTTCTTGATCTGCAGAATTGCGAGATATAGTTAAATCAATAGGGCAAACTGATGATAAATAACCAGTCCGTTCTGTTACCTCAATGTGGGATAGGTAGACTGAGCAAATTGGTGGGATCTTTCCCCCCTACCCCAAACAAGGCAAGTGACTTTTGAAGAGGTGGAAGCCTCCAGATTATGTGGGTCCAAACTTAACAGTTTTACAATTGATGTACTACGAGGTGTCTAAATATTTATGATGTGCTGAGCTTTTTTCACCCATTTATTGAGACCACCTTTCATATTCCTACACTGACAGGGACAGAATAGGAGATAGGCATGTAGGGCAAACACAGATATAGGTCTGTCGTGGTTTTAGGCTCTCAAAACTCACGCAATCGCTCTCTGACTCACTTCCCCCTCTTTCTTCCCCAGTCCCGGGGAGATGGGAAGGAGAATTAAAAGAATGCAACTCCCACAGGTTG
>JASSUY010010164.1:0-11123 GCA_032466535.1 Forpus xanthops
GGAAGAAATTCTTTATTGTAAGTGTGGTGAGGCACTGGAATGGGTTGCCCAAGGAAGCTGTGAATGCTCCATAGCTGATGGTGTTCAAGGCCAGGTTGGACATAGCCTTGGGTGGCATGGTTTAGTGTGAGTTGTCCCTGCCCCTGGTAGGGGTGTTGGAACTAGATGATCTTAAGGTTCTTTCCAACCCTAACTGTTCTATGATTCTATGACTGATGTAGTCCAGCTAATGAGGAACACTGAGGAACCCGGGCCTCTGAGGTATGAAGAGAGGCTGAGAGAGCTGGGTCTGTTCAGCCTGGGTAAGTCTCAGGGGGGATCTTAGCAATGTATAGCATTACCTGATAGGAGGGACCAAAGATGAGGGAAGTAGGCTCTTTTGAGCGGTGCCCAGTGCCAAGACAAGAGTCAATGGACACAAATAAAAACACAAGAAATTTCATCTGAACACAAAACCTCCCACTTATTACAGTGATGGCACTCAAACACTGGCACAGGTATCTCAGAGACTCTGTGGTGTCTCCCTCCTTGGAGATATTTAAAAACCATCTGGACATGGCCCTGGGCACCCTGCTGTAGGTGGCCCTGCTTGAGCAGGGGGGTTGGACAATGTGACCTTCAGAGGTCCCTTCCAACCTCAGCCATTCTGTGATTCTGGGACTAATTCAGATACCCCACAGAGCAGCACTGTTCTTACTTCCCAATGACAAAATAGCAAAATACTCTAGTGAAATTCCTTTTTCTGACTTTGATGAGAAAAAATGTGTTATGCATCATTAAAAACATACCAGCATATTAAAACCATATTATGCTTGTAAAATAAAGAATGTTTTTTTCATCTGTTGCCATCAACTTTATGCCTGTGTTAATGTGAAAAATTAAATAAATCCACATGGATCTCCCAATTAGCGATGCAAAATAGGTATATTATTTAGTTTGAAAGGAAGACATTTATGTTCAAAGTTTGGGATGGAATATGCACACTTCCATGTTTCAAATTAAAACATATTGGACAATTTCCAATTAGAAAGCAATGTCAAGGTGAAGGAGATGGTAGGTTGGCTCTTTTACCCGGTAATGGCTCCTCAGTCCAGGCCGAAAATACAGTAAAACCAGAGAAACATCTGTCCTTGGTCTGGTTGACCTGAATGTGCAAGAGGCATATTGTGTTGTTGGACAGGACGGGTGGCAGCCTGCAAGTGTGAAGTCTGGACAGTCACAGACCACACTGAAGTGGAAGGGCATGCTGATCATCTTTCTTCCAAAGGAAATGAAAGAGAAATTAAAGCCTCATTTGTTTAGTGGTAATTGAAACAAGACGAGTCACCGCCCAAGGTGCAACACAATATAGGAAGGCTGGGTTGGAAACTCAGCCATGTGGCTAGAAGGGTTTCTCTGGAAATTGGCTGCAAAAAAGAAAGGCAACAGGGCGTTGATTTGGTTGAAGCTCTGCATTAGCTTATGGGTGGAAAGAAGCACAAAGGAAGCAGGCAGCTGGACAGGCAGAGCGTGTGTGGCCCCAGAAAGGTAGCCAAGAATAAATGACTTTCTTTCTTTCCAGCTCTGAAAAGGCTGGAAAAATATCTCGGAAACAAGAAGACAGCTTCAACTGTAAGGTCCTCCTGTGTCTGAGCAGAAAAAAATATTTGTATTTTAGCAAACAGATTTTACCCCACTCATAAAAACAATTTTGACTTGAAGTGACCCTAGAACTCTGTGTAAAGAGCAGCTTATCTAACTGCAACATCATACAAACCTACAGCACTTAAATCAGTGCCCCATAAAGCTGGCTTAGAGTCCCATCCTGCTATCAATTAGAACTCTTCTCACAAAACAGTCTGAAAAAGATGTATATTACAGCCTCAGAGCTATACAGCTTCTCCCACAAAGTTATGAAACCTTTCTTCCTTTAGGGATAAACAGTAAAGCAACATCTAATTTGTATGAATAACTCTTTCAGCTGCTTAAATACTCCCAGCTTGATGAATTTTTTAGTCTGTTCTGATTTCTCTGAATGTATTAATCTTCCACACCTGTTAGTTTGTTGGAAACAGTGGAACATGCTGTGCTACTAGTGTTTCATCCTTCCTTCTCTGCTTTTTGAAGATTCATGGTTTGATAGCTTTTTTAAAATAATAAAATACTAGTTAACTGTCCTTTAGATGGATGTCCAGGTGAGAATTTCTGTCTGGATGGTCTGTGGGATGAAAAAACCCCAGAGTTGTTGACAAAAAAACCACGGTCTTACCTTACTTTAGTTGTTTAGTTTAGCTGTTGGTCTCGCTGTATTGAGAATTTGCGGAAATGAGTAATAGTGCATGGACTACTGCTTTTTTCTTGCCAATTCCTCATCTCTAGATGCAATGCCATTTGGGTACAGAGCTATCCAGATGTGTGTCACAGCTTGGTTTCCTGAGGCTCTCTGAGGAAATGCTTCAAGAGAAGCAGTGCTCTCTACCCCAGTGACATGATAAATCCCTTCAGGATGCTATGTAGTACCAGAGCAGCAAAGCTTTATTTCATTTGCCTTAAATGTGTCCCTTTCCAGTTTATTGAAAAGCCTTCCTCCCTTACAAACGTATTTGTGAAGCCCACAGAAAATGCGTTTTGTCATGTTTCACTGAACCTTCTTTAATTTGACAGTGGAAACTCTGCTTCTGTAGCCTGAGCTGTTTGTAATCTGGGCTTTTTCACTGGTACAACAGAAATAGCTCCAATTTGAAGGTGAAAAATTTTGCTCAAATTTCTGTGCCAACAACACACACTAAAGTGCAGGAGTAAAGAAATGCATGCTTTAATCTTCTGAATGAACAGGTGCCTCAGTGTTAAAGACAGATTAATACTGATTTGGAATATTTATTTTACCTATCCCTTATTGATCTCTCTGCCTCTCACCACCCTGTTGCAATGCTAAAGACTCAGATACCCAAAGCACAACATGGCTTTTGTTTTCTCTTGTATGACTTAATATGTAGGGAGAGGGGAGAAGGATTCAGATATCCCTGATAAGATGAGCCTACAGGTTGCAATCATTTTATAATAATTTTCAAGTTGCAGATTCCCTTGTTTTGATTTCTCTCTCATTTTACTTCTTTTTTTGACAATGTACAGTAGTGGAGACTTCTAACTGCATTTTCCTGTAGCATCTGTACCTGCATTTTTATTCCTGGTGCAGCAGTGGGAGCTTGAAATACAGTGCAGGACCTCCAGCTCCTTGTCCTGGGATGGGTTTCCCATGAAAGAGCTGAACTTCAGGGACAGTACCTGCTTTTAACCTCACAATGTGCAGGGCGAACTCACTGTTGTGAGGGCTTGTGCACTCTGCTGCTGGAAATGTCCACTGCTAGGTCTGCCTTTGGGATTCATTTGTCATGGTTTGTGTAGATGGGCTGGGAATCAGAGCTGGTGCCAAGGCAGGCGCTGTGATTTATGGGGCTTGCCTCACTCTGCCCAGCCCGTGCTTTCTTGCTTGTGTCCCTGGCCACATGTTCAGCTGGGTGGTCCTCAGAGAATAGGCCAGTCGTGCCTCTGGCCAGACAGACACTGCATCTGCTGACTTAGGTGGTCTAGAATGGACATGGAGAACCAGGTCCAGCTGTAGGTAAGGCTGGTTTTATATCCATGGGAGCTGCCACAAGTGTAAGAAGACATTGAGCAGAGCATGCTCACGCTGCCTTTTTACTCTCTTCTTTTAAACCTTAGGCTTTTATAGTGGAGGAAATAAAGATGACAAGTGAGCTGAAAGCATTCAGAGGATCAGAAGATTTAAAGGTGCTTCCTGACAGCATTTTTGACTATGTCATTCCTTTATGACATTTACATTTTCTGTGACGGTTACTATTGCTACCTTTTATGCTCTTGCATGTGATTTTACAGCATGGCTCATGGATTGATTACAAAAGCACCATTACGTATGCTTAAGATCAATAATCTGCAGGGCATGTGATATTTAAAAAATAAAAAAAGCTTGAAGCAGGATTGTTGAATAGATTTACATGTATTTTCAGACCATACTATTCTCCCTGATAAGCCCACAGATTCTTCTGGAGGGGAAGGGTCAGTCTTCCTAACAGCTGCAGATTTTTCACAAAAGTGAGTGGCACATTTATTGTTAAAAAAATCCAGAAAATTAGTCCAGCCCCTTCACTCTGGTAGCAGAAAGATGATAATAATTCCTCAGTGAGTTAACGTTTGTCTTGGGTGAGTATCAATGGGGAATCTTTTTTTTTTTAATTTAATTTAATTTTCAACTTTAAATAAAGGGATCAAAACTAATGATTAAAACAGGACCTCAAATTGGCTTCTTAGTTATTACAGAAGGGAAGAGATTATTAATATCCATGAGGGCCCTTAAAAAACAAAAAAAGATTTCAAATGAGCTGAAGAATGAAGTATATTCTGCAAACAATAGGTAATGTATTAAGAAATACAGAATAGCATCAATTAGGCTCAATAACTACAAATATGTTGACATATTTGACTACATTTGTACAACTTATTAACTCTGCACACTAAAATCAAATGCACACAACTGCAGAAGTGGCAGAATGGATGCATCTAACTCCAGTTCTTCTTTGACACCAGTAACAACTTTCTTAATCATGTGAGTGGAGGAAAAAAATTTTTCAAAACTGAGGCTATAATTTTTCAGATTTGTTTGAAAGACAGTGAATCTGAAAGCAAAGGATACAGCTTGTCCACTTTTCAAAATTATCCCAACAGAAGACAGCTGTTAGCTTTACTTACAATTTCTAGCTTCAATATTAATGTGGAGACTCACTTAAAAAAATCTAACACTACAAAACCCTACCTGTAATTAGTGTGTGTTTTACGAGTGAGACTGGAAGTCACCACTTATGGTCATCAGTTTATTGAGGCAACTAGTAAGACCATATAAAGAGCAGCAGGATTGTAACCTGGGATATTACCAAAGCAGGAAGATTCCTATGTATTCCAACTTTGGAGTGCTAGTTGTGTAAAGACTAAAGAATATATAAAGTCCTTAAAGAAGAAAAATTAATATGTATTTCCATATATTTTTTTATTTTAGTGAGAGCCGTAACTTTTTCTGTGAGTCACTCATCGCATTTTATCCCACTACACTATACCTTATACATGTAATCTAGCAGGCTGTCTCGCTTGCAATGGTTAAGACTCATTTCATCTGTGTCATGGTTTAAGCCCTGTTGGCAACTCAGCCACACAGCCACTAGCTCACTCCCCCTCTTCCTCCCCCCATTCTCGGAAGGATGGGGAGGAGATTCAAAAGAATGTAACTACCACAGGTTGAGATAAGAACAGTCCAGTAACTAAGGTATAACACAGATCACTACTGCTACCACCAGTAATAATAATAATGACAAGAGAAACAATAAGGGAAGAGGATACAACTACTCACCACCCACTGATTGATACCCAACCCTTCCCCAACAGTGATCTAACCCTTCTGGGTGACTTCCCCCTGTTTATATACTGGGCATGATGTTGCTGTGGTATGGAATACCTCTTTGGTCAGTTTGGGTCAGGTGTCCTATCTCTGCCTCCTCCCGGCTTCCCCTCCTCCCTGGCAGAGCATGAGACTCAGAAAGTCCTTGGTCAGACTAAACATTACTGAGCAGCAGCTGAAAACATCGGTGTTATCAACACTGTTCCTAGGCTGAAAGTCAAAACCACAGCACTGTATCAGCTACTAAGAAAGAGAAAAATAACTTGCTACTGCTGAACCCAGGACAACCTTACTCCATTTTATGGCAAAACTGGTTTTCAGCAGGATTTGGATTATTTTCCTCCTTTCTCAAAGACCTCTTCCACTGTATCACCCCACATGATAATGCCATCAATATATTGTAGGTGTTGTGGAGCTTGCCTCTGTTCTAGTGCAGTCTGGATCAGTCCATGGCAGATGGTAGGGCTTTGTTTCCACCCCTGAGGCAGTTGATTCCAAGTGTACTGAATGCCTCTCCAAGTGAACTGTGGCCTGCATTCTGCTGCCAGATGAATTGAGAAAAAATACATTGGCAATATCAACCGTGGCTTACCACTTGGCTGCCTTTGACTCCAGTTCATACTAAAGTTCTAGCATGACCGGTACGGTAGCACTCAAGGGTGGTGTGACTTCAGTCAGGCCACAATAGTTTGCCATTAGTTTCCACTCTCTGTTAGAGTTTTACACTGGCCATATGGGACTATTAAAGGGTGAGTAGGTCCTATTGATCACTCCTTGACTCTCCAGTCTACAGATCATGTTATGGATGGGAATCAGGGAGTCTCAGTTGGTGCGATAGTGCTATTGGTGCCCTGTTGTGGTCACAATTTGCATTTGTTGTTCTTCGACATTCAGCAGCCCCACAAAGAATGATCCTCTGAGAGACCAGGCAAGATGGACAGCTGCTTAATTTCCTCTGTCTCCAAAGTAGCAATAGCAAAAGCCCACCGGTACCCTTTTGGGTCTTTGAAGTACCTTCTCCTGAGGTAATCTATGACAAGGATGCGTGGAGCCTCTGGACCAGTCACCATAAGGTGCTTTTGCCATTTCCTTCCAGTCAAGCTGATTTCAACCTCCAGTACAGTCAACTGTTGGGATCCTCCTGTTACTCCAGAAATAGAAATAGGTTCCACTCCTTGACAGCTTGATGGCATCAAGGTACACTCTGAACCAGTATCTACTAGAGCCTTATACTTCTGAGAGACTGATGTGCCAGGCCATCTGATCCACACAGTCCAGTAAATCCAATTGTCACCTACCTCCTACCTGGCTGGACACAGGGCCCCTCTGATAGTCGTCACAACACTGGACACTTAAATCTTGTAGAAAGAGATTATTCTTCTTTATAACAGGAGCTGGAGTAAAATTAGCTCTTCCACTTCATCTGGGAATCTGCTCACCAGAGATTGAGGCCACAGCTTTCATGGGTTGATTATCCTTGATCGTTGTTCTCCGGTTCAATTCACGCAACCGTTCCTCCAGAGCTGAGGTAGGTTTTCTATCTTACTTTGTCATGTCGTCTCCATGATCCTGCAGGCAAAACCATAGGGTGGCCCATGACATATACATTCTATATCTTCTCTCTTGAGCAGTAGGATGCCTTTTGTTAACAGCTGAGATGTGTGTTGGCACATGTGAGGGGCTGGATAGATCGGATAGATCATCTCTCAATTGTTTGACCTTCTGGGACACTTTTTCCACAGCTGAAATAATGGAAGGGGTGAGATTGTCTTCAAACTCTTGGAGTTTATGAATCATGTCATCTGCTCTTAGTGGTACTATGTCATTCCAGGTTACTGTTGCCACTGAATGGGCATATAATGATGGTGCATTCAGTGTAAATTTCCGCCACATGGGTCGTGTACATTTGACTTCATCTGGATCTATGGGTGTATCCCTGGCATTTGGCTTGATGTGGTAGATCATCTCTACAATGGCTGATTCCCTCAGAGACTGGATGCCTTTCTCTAGAGTAGTCCACTTGGCTGAACAACTCATAACATTGCTCTTGTATGGAAACCTTTCTTTCACAGCTGACAAGAGCTGTACCCAAGGGCTGAGGAACTGTTTCTTTCTTTCAATTTCTTTGTCAATTCCCCCTTCCCTAGCAAGTGATCCCAGCTACTTGGCTGCTGTACCTTCTAATTTGTGATCGTTGGCCCCATTGTCCCAGCATCAGAGCAACCAGGTGATGATGTGCTCCCCTAGTTGACGGGTAAAATCTTTTCACATATTCCGTAGCTTGGTTGAGGTCCGAGGTCCAGAAGTCACCTCTTCTTCCTCTTCCTATGATTCTTGTGATGATGACTACTGATCAGATGCTGTCCTAGATAGTAAGTGCATTGTCATTGCGTCTTCATCTTGTTTCTTCTTCTTTCTTGTCTCTTTTTTGCTTTTTCCCTTGTGTACAGGGACAACCAATATTGGCATGAGTTGGTCCTGTGGTTTAGCTGCAGTGAATATCACTGTGGTTGGAATGGCTGCAGTATCTGTTGTTGGGGTTTGGATAGCTGCTGTACTTGTCACTGAGGCTGGTGTAGCTGCTTTGCTTGGAGCTAGAGTAGCTGCGCTGTCTTACTTTGCCCTCAGATCCAATGATATTTTTTTTTCCTTTTGAAGGTGCTGGATAGTGTTGAACAGTGCTCAACTATAAGCATAGGCCAAGCCTCAACATGTTGCCATGGTGTGTCCCTCTCTGGTATGATGAGAATGACAACAGACCTCCTTTCAGTGTTTTACTAATTTTTTCTGGATATTGCACTTGATCAGTGGTGAATTTCCAAAGCAATGGAGGGGCCCACTGGCCTAGATATTTGCCTATACTATCCCACACACCCTGCCACTCATGACTGTCCAGCCTCAGGGAAAATCTTTTGGTTCTCCTATATTGTCTAACCCTAGACAAGGCCCAAACGTGACTCTGCTTAACTCTCAAGATCAGATGAAATGGTCATGGGTGAAACACACTCTGTATGCGTGCCAACATGGTGATCCCCATCACAATCAGCAGGCAGGTCTCAAGGGTAACTAAAGGCCATTCAAAACCTTCATGACTCTCAAATGATGGTGTTAACTGTCTGGTGGGGGGCTGGGAACATAAGGGAATGTCTCCTTCATGGTCTGACCACCAGTGCAGGGGAAAAAAGATGTGTAATTGCTAAACACTTCTATTATATACCTCCCAAAGTATAGAGGCAGTGACCACACTGGGAACGCAAGTCAGATCAGTTTTATGATCAATGATTCTATTGTATTACAAGTAATTACCATAAAGTACAATGAAACACGAACCTTAGCCCAAGGCCTGCAGCCTATAAACACTAACACAGTAAATATTGTCTGTAAGTAAGGTGTGAGATGCTGAAATTCTGAGATCAAGAGCAACAACTCTGAGAGCCAATAAATCAGCATTGTGACGAGTGACTATTAATCCAGAACAATGAATGCTTATCACAAATACAATTAGACACACTCTGGTAGATCTGTTGTTATCTCAACCCTTCGTGTCCCTGTTCAGGCGTCAAAAAGAACTGTTGTGGTTTAAGCCCAGTCAGCAACCCAGCCATTGAAAGTCAAAACCACAGCACTGCACCGGCTACTAAGAAGGAGAAAAATGACTGCTACTGCTGAAGCCAGGACAATCAGTCTGTTTTTCAGAAACAAATTTAGATGCTAAAAATCTTTCTGAGCTGCTTTCAAGTAGACTTGCTGATACTGTGCCATACATGATGTATGCTAGAATCGTGGGTAGTGTGAAGGGGTTACTGAATTCAGTGTGGCTCACATAACCTGTCCCAGCAGAGAGCAGAGCCTGACATCAATGCTGTAAAATATAAAGCCTTAAAAGTGCACTCAGCAGTTTGGAAAGAAGGTCAACCACGTGTTTTATGTGTTACCATTTCTCTGATAAGCCTGTGGCTGTGCCAGTTCAAAGGACGTACTGTGCCTTCAAAATTAATATTACAGTCAGACTTGTCATTTAGCATTTACACCATGACCTTTTAGCTTGAGAATAAGAGAAAAATTAACATTCTTATGTTATTTACAAAACTGGTTTTAGACATTTTACAGTCTTTCGATAACATTGTATGCAGCTTTAGGCCTTTAGCACCTTGCTTTGTAAAGCATCTAAAAGAACAAAATTACTTTTAAATGTAGACATTAAGTGCTCCCCTGAATTAGAACATTATTGGCTAAATTTTATGGCTACAATAAAGCAGGTTACTGGAGCAGGATTTGGGATTTTAATTCAGATTTATAATAAGACAGAAGGAAAACGGTTAATGGATACTGACTACCAAAGTTTATCATAATGAAAGATAAAGGCTAATAGACAGTTCAATCAGCACGACAGTCCTGAGGAACTTTTTCTTACACTGAAGATGGATTTGTGATACTATGGATTGATCCATCCTAAATAGGATAGCTTTTCCAAAGTCTCATGTGGAGATTTTCAATTTATATTGAATTAAGACATTCTACATTGAAACCAGATGTTTGAAGGAATTGTATAATATTTTATTCATTACTTTGTAAAGTAAGTCACTATTACAAGGAGCAATTTGGTGGAACTTTAACTTTACCATGAAGTAACAAGGATGCTGCAGTAGAAGAGTGCAAGTTCAACTCTCAAATAGATTTTGTTGTTCCAGAAATGTTTTCTTCTGAAAAATGAAAGTACTTTAGACTGACCTGTGAAATGGGGGAAAAAAAAATCAATAGCACTCATTGGCAAAACCATTCCATTTATTAACAGGGGAGGAACAATTTAAAATTAAGTATTTGACAGCATATGCTCAATATTCTTAACTTCAGAATTCTATAATTAAAATCCTAGATTTATAACCTCCATCCTAAAAAACTTACCTATAGCAAATGCTATCAAAAGACAGTGTGATAAACTAGGATAGTTTACTATTCACTTTTATCTACTACTCATTTCAACTGTATTTTGACCTAGAATATCTTACCATTCTAGAAGGAAAAGCTTGCCTTGGGACTATAGATGTAATCTCTTTTATCTTGCTTATAAGCAGGAAACCATCAGCAATTGCTCCGAAACTGTATTTCAAATTTTATTCCAGTCTGTGACTGGCTGATGCAGCTGATACAGATACTGATGGCCAAGCTCAGACTTGAGAGAGGATATCATGCTGTCAGACTCAAATGCAATTTCTCTGACTGTACCCCAGGCCCAAGCAAGGTCCCAATAAATAATTAAACCTGTGGAAAATTCTAAAACCTCTAGGCTGTGAGTTTGGATGTCTGCAGTTTGGTTTGGATAAAACCCTTTAGGACTTAAGAGTTGCAGGAGCTACTTGACACAACCAAATGCATTCTGTGGACTTCAGACTTCAAGACATCTCCTGCATGGGTGTAATAGGTAAGAACGTTTCTAGGTTCCCACATCAATATTTGGACATAGAGCGATAAAGAATGTGTCCGAACACTGTGTGTCCTTCCAGCATGTCGTGGTTTCAGGCGTAAATCAATCTGCCTGCTCACTCACTCCTCCCAACCTTCTTCCCCCCCACTTCACCGGGGGGGGGGGGGGGGGGAACGGGAAGAGGAACCGAAAGAATGCAACTCCCACGGGTTGAGATAAGGACCGTTCAGTAACTAAGGTATAACACAAATC
>JASSUY010010166.1:0-25176 GCA_032466535.1 Forpus xanthops
CACCCCCAAGTCCTTCTCCTCAGGGCTGCTCTGAATCACATCTCCGCCCAACCTGTAGCTGTGCCTGGGATTGCTCCTACCCAGGTAGAGGACCTTGCACTTGGCATGGTTAAACTTCATGACGCTGGCATCAGCCCACCTCACAAGCTTGTCAAGGTCCTTCTGGATGGCATT
The DNA here is from genome assembly GCA_032466535.1 of Forpus xanthops. Taxonomy (NCBI): domain Eukaryota; kingdom Metazoa; phylum Chordata; class Aves; order Psittaciformes; family Psittacidae; genus Forpus; species Forpus xanthops. Next base: position 175 of record JASSUY010010166.1, read on the forward strand.
TCTTCCCTTCAATGTATCAACTGAGCCACAGAGCTTCGTGTCATCAGTAAACTTGCTGAGAGTGCACTCAATGCCACTGTCCATGTCACTGACAAAGATGTTGAACAAGACTGGGTTTAGTCCTCCTTGTTCCCTGCAGGGGTACTTCTTGTGTTTTCAAAGTTAATTTGAATTTGGTCCAAGCTGTGTGTTTAATATATCAATGCCCTGAGCAGAAGGAATGCCGTCCCGTGCTGTGCAGATTGTGTTGCTCCCAGGTTCTGTGGATTTGCACATCCTGCCAAAAAAATTATTGCCATAAGCCAGACATGGCTGATGAACTTTTATTATGGCAGTATGTTCAACTTGTAGTAAGGCAGTATTTGTAGTTAAATGGTTGCATTGTTTATTAAAGACTTCTGTCTTACTATGAATGCCTTTTTTCCCTCCAAGACAACACCACCAGAGTCTTTGAACGTTTATTATCCAATAAGTGAGTTATTAGCATAAAGCATTGCAGAAACTATTGACTGAACAAAGTTAAATCTTTCCTAATATAATCAAGAGTTCAGTGCAGCAAAAATAACAATTATGAATTGACAGAAGAGATAATGTACATTACGTAAATTCTTCAGTAGGTACTCATCACAAAGGTTATCAGATTGAAATTCTCATATGTTTATGATATACCAGGAACTGGATTAGTCTGTGAGACAAGCATAGCTAAATAATCCAAGATTACAACTCTTTGGGTGTACTATCACAACTTGTTCCTGAAATTCCTAGGTACTGGTCTAAGATGTTTATTCACATCCACAAACAATTCCTTCCCAGAACAGGTGTCCATTAGAAAAATGGAATGCTTCATTTGGCCTTCAGCATGAGTGACAGCTAATAAAAGCATATGAACATGTGCTATGCATATATATGCCATAAGGCATAATCCTCTTTGCTTTATGCAGAAGTATTTCCTATTTCCACAATTATTGTGAGTGCTAGGAAGTATCTCGGCATGGACAATTATGTCCATAACATCTGTGCCCTGGCTGGAAACAGGCAAATATTGCAGACTACTATTCGCAAACATCCACTTAGAGGTTATTCAGTTCCTGTCGTCTATTGACAATACAAATCATATAAATTCACTCACACGTATTGCTTTCCTGCCAGCTGTCATGGTAGCTGCTGCTGATCCCTGGCACTGAGCTAGAACTGACAAGTGGCACAGACAAAGGCTGATACTCCTTCCTGGTGCAAAGCTATAGTCCAGGAAGAAGGAACAGTTTCTCTGAGCTACTTCCTGAAGCTAATAGCAGATGGAGCATCTACCTAGTAAACTACCAGGTGAGTTTCTGCATCTGTTTCCAATTTCTTACCCAATACTGTAAAAAGAGATGTGAAAACACCTTCTAATATGCTCCCTGATAGGAAAAATACATTTGATTTTAAATCTTCTATATGCCATTATGTTTCACCAAGTAGATCATAAAAATTTCAATTACTTAAGAGAAGATATGAAAGTGCTACAAAGCTTACTGAGAGCTGGTACAAACGTGATTCTGCATCATACCTTTTACTTTGGCAGTTACTTTCTGTGTCACAAATAAGCTCTTTAACCTCAGAAAGGCTCCAGCAGTGGACACTGTTTTCAGCTGCATCTTTGTCATACAGCTATGATGAATGTTTGAAAGTTGCTTTCATTGTATCTGAAAGCAAATTATCTCAAAGCAGCAACTGCAGACTTCCTGCTAAATGAGTATTCCATTACAAAGCAAGGAACTCTATTTATCTAAAGCAGTACAGTACTTTCCTCCTAGCTGACCAAATTAACAACCCTATGAGAGTGTCCATTTCAGATTCTTAGACAGTAAAGAAATATTATTATTACAGGACACAAGCTCAGTAAGAAAAGAAAAGCATAAGAAAATGTCCCTCATATCAGGAAGTTGGTTTCTGTGTCTGACAGCCCAAGTTAACAGCCTCTGCCTCTTGGCTATTAGATTTTTTAACAATCAATCACCTTCAACTTTTCTCCAAATGTCCACAAAATTATCAAAAAGTCTTTTTAACCAGTCACAAACACTCCATGATACCAACTTCCCACAAGCGTTCCATAAATAAATGGCTAAAGAAAATAAATACATTGGACATGCCTATGAAGTGTTCATTATGATCAATATTTTTCACAGTTTCATCATGCTCCTGATCTGGACGCAACACTATTGTACATTACACTTTGAATGTACATACAAGTCATCATTACCTTCTGGGTCTGCGTGCAGCTCTTAGCAAAAGGTAAATTAGCTCACAGTCTTTCCAGATGAGGATTCAATAGCAGGGTGCTGCAGCTTGTATGGTTGTTGAAGATATGAAGAGGCAGCTGATGATCAGCTCTTCTTGTAGGGCCTGGCAAAAATGTCAATGTTTCACAGCACAGTGCTCTTGAGTATATTGTAGACCTACTAGCTGCAGTCCTTTTCTCAGCATCTTGAAGTGTTGCTTATTTCTCTCATTCTTCATTGCCATTTTGGCTTACCTTCCAGCCATATTTCTACCCTGCTGTGTGGATCACTGCCTATCTTGATGCCCTGATCTCAGCTTATAACCTAGGACAATAAAGGAAAAGGGTAAACTGAGAATCTATTTGCATTCACTTAAAAGAAGAGGAAGGGAAAAACCTGACAGTAGACCTACAAATGAGAGACAAGAACTAGCCATTAGCTTGGGAGCAGAGGCCACTGTAGTCATGGTGGCAATAGGGAGGTCACTGAAGAAGAGGAAGCACCAAGAGGTGCTCTCAGGAAGCTACTCTGTTTGCAGCAAAATGTTCACAGAAGAACGAGTGGTGGCACCTGGAGTAGATCATGTGTGGCATGAGGAGCTGATGAGTGTGGTCTTCCAGGTCCTCACCCAGCACGGAGAGCAGAAGGGAGCAGGGGGAACCTAGACAGATAGACAGCTTAATGTATGAAAACTGCAGAACAGACTCATTCCTGCAAGAGATTATGCAGAGAGATGCATATATTTCCATAAAACTGAGGCATAGACCAGGCCAGAAGTGTGTTTGTTCAGAGCACAGAAAATACCAGAGCTCAGATTTGGAAGGCTTTTAAAACTGTTCTCCTAGCTGGAGGCAGATGCTGCAAGCCACAGAGTGTAATAAAACAGTGCTGACCCAAGGTTTACAGCACTAAACTGCACACTTGAGGCCAGATTATTAAAAACAGATGGGCAAAATATAAAGCTGCATAGACTAATTGGGCGCCCTGTTGGCGGACACTTCCCATAATCAGGGGAGTTTTGAATGACATATGTTTATCTTTTCTGCCTCCTTGGGATACTATTTCATTATACTCAGTAATGAGATACCTGGCCTGGTGATTGCTGGGCTGAGAACCCCTGTGAGGATTTTCACTTGCTGTGTGCAAGCTCTTCTGTTGGTAAAGCATAGATGTTCTACACTGACCACTCCCTGGGGCTTGACAGAGGATTGGCTGTCTGGAAATCATCATGATTGTATTTATTAGCATTTGGGAGACATCTCTGCCTTTACTGAAAAAGGCAACTGGAAGCCACTTTTTTTAGCCAGGGAGAAAAGGTAGAGTAGAAGAAGAATAAATAAGGTGGAAATAACTTCAGTCATGTCACAGACAGTTGGATAGAGGCATAGAAGCAGTGAGTGGTGAGGTTCATAAGACTTCAGCTATCACACTCGTTCAGATGTCAGAATCCAGCCTGATGCCTTACAGCCATTTGGGTGGCCTGCCACTGTTTGGGGCAGCCACAGCACTGAGCTAGAGCCTCACAGAAATCCACATGCAAACACCAGACCTTTTTTCTCCAAGAAGGTAGGGGACATGAAGCCTTGGGATGCTGGGCTTTATTTCTTAGTGATTCCTCGGCTTTTCTGTTCATTGCTCCTGTTCAAGCAAAGGATTTTTTGATGGACATTTGCAAAACTGAGCAACCATTTCTGACACCTTAAAAGTAATTTTTCTCCTCCTGTGGCATAATCTCCATTGCACCACACAGAAGTACAAGTCCATTTATGCCCCTGTCCAGCTCTTTCTACATACATGTGTGTTCATTGTACCTGGTGGACACAAGATCCTGCCACCTACTACTGGGATGTGTCAAAACTGGAGCAGGGCAGGTCTGCATTGGTTCCTAGCCCTGAACACCAGTGGGACTGTGGGTATAAAGCTCCAGAGAGGAGCTGGCTCTGGCAACAAAGGCTAAACAAAGCTCAACACTAGCTGAATTATTGGAGACAGGCACTGAGTAATCATGTTTCTACCTGTACAAACTGGAATCAAAAGTGAGTTATTCAGTCAGTGGAAATAAATGGATTTTTCCAACTGGTGTGGCTGACGTACAGTGTGTATATCACATTTATATATCTTCCTTCCACCAACCAGCTCCCCTTTCAACAATCAAGCTCTATAGCTATAACAATTCTACTGACTGGAAAGAAATGTGTGCTCACAACATGCACCAAGAGATAAATCCTGATACAGCACCAGAAATACATTCTGTGCATTACATGTGCCAAAGGAGTAGGATTTATTCAGGTCATTTATGCTCCACTGGAGTGGAAAAAGGAAAAAAAATAGGCCCTGCTATATAATGAATTGGACTCTTTTGAGTCCTGCAGAGAACAATCCCTATGCACTGGCTAACATAGATTGCCATCCACCAAGGCAGCAAGGGGTGGCTTTACAGGACAGGACTCTTCTGGACTCAAAGCTATATGTATATGTTACCTCCTTCAGCCCCTGAAGTATCTAACCAGACCCCTGCTCCCTGCACTTGCCATCTCTTCAGCAGCCTCTCATACAACCAGGATCAGGACTCTTCCCATGCTTCAGAGGAACAGCTCCCACAGCCTCTCATGCCTTGTCCCAATGTGAAAGCCCTTCTGTCAGCTCTCTGCCCTTTCTGGACAGGCCATACCAAGCGAGGTCAATTTTGCATGTTATTGCTCATCCTACAGAAATGCCCAGGGCCTGGAGAGTGACCATTGTCCTATTCAGCTATGCAGTCACAGAGCCACAAGCCTGTGATATAAACAGAGCAATGAGGAAAGAAAAGGGCAGAGGAAGGGGAACACAGCAGGCCAGAGCTACACCTGAGACCACAGTTGGTTTCAAAGCCATCACCATTCTCTCCTACAAGAGAAGAGAGACTGAATTACTAATGTCTGTGAGTGCTACCTCCTCCTCTGTCTAGCCCTAAGGCTGTGAGCTCTCAGAGAGGAAAACCCCTCTTCCTCAGTGTTTAGAAAACAGCTAGCACATTGCAGCTAGGGCTACAACCACTCTATACATCTGCAGGCACCTAGATGGTATTTCACATCTGCTCTAAATGAACAGATTTGTTTATCTATACCCTTACACAGAAGTGTGTTTTGTTTCTTCATAGCACTTAAAATTTACTGGCACTGTGGAAGGGAGGTTGAGAGAGAAGAATAGAGCAGGAGAAAAAGGACAAAGTTGTATATTTGTGCTTCACCATCAAATAGAATAAACCTGTCAGGATGTCACAAGCTGCCTGTCCCCACACCATGAGAAGGGATAGCAAATCTAACTGTCTTTGATGGGAATAGCATCAACGATGCTTTTAATCCTTACTATCTTAAGGCTAAAACAGCAAGGATGCAGAATGCAGAAATGCAGGTGGGGAGTTTTGCTCATGGAAAAATCAAATAGCTCCATAGTGTTTGAAAGTGAAAATTATATACATTTTTCTGGATTACTATCAGTGAAATGTACTATCAGTGTAGTGTAATCACAATCCTTATGCAATCACACTTCATTGCGAAATGCTTAAGGTTGCTTCAATTGGAGAAAAAAGATATCCCAGGGATGCCTTGCTCTTGCAGCCAGAAACCTACCAGTTATTCTGCTTTCCATTACTCACAGCCATGTAGGTTGCTGTTTGTCCATGTTGTGGTTTAAGGTCAGCTGGCAATCCAGAACCACGCAGTAGTTAGCTCACTCCCCTCCATCCTCCCCCAGCTCCCAGAGGGATGGGGAGGAGAATCAAAAGAATGGGTTGAGATAAGAACAGTCCAGTAACTAAGGTATAACACAAACCACTGCTGCTGCCACCAGTAATAATAATGATAAGGGAAATAACAAGGGAAGAGAATACAACTGCTCACCACCTGCCGACCGATACCCAGCCTGACCAAGCAGTGATCTAACCTTTCTGAGTAACTGCCCCCATTTTATATAGTGGGCATGACATGCTGTGGTATGGAATAGCTTTTTTGGTCAGTTTGGGTCAGGTGACCTGTCTCTGCTTCCTCCCAGCTTCTGCTCTTCCCTGGCAGAGCATGAGACTGAGAAAGTCCTTGGTCAGAGTAAACATTACTGGACAACAACTAAAAACGCCAGTGTTATCAGCGCTGTTCCCAGGCTGAAAGTCAAAACCACATCACTGCACCAGCTACAAAGAAGGAGAAAAGTGAGTGCTCAGGACACCATAAATTTCTTCCCTGCTCTTGTCTATCCTTTTTTCCTACTGCCCCTAAGAAATATCAATACTAAGATTGTTTTCTGAAAAAAATGTACTGTGTTATGAGCTATTACTGCAAGTTTCATTTTGTGCTATTTCAGCCTTACCTCCATCGGTTCAGTTCTTTTTCAATAGTGGGTTTACTTTTTTTTTCATTTTGCATGCTACTGATGCGCAATCGATGGGATATGAATGCTTAAGCCACACTTCCACTTTTTCTTAAATGGAAGTACAATGGGATTTTATTTTCTGGGAAGGTCTCTGAGAGCAAAACATTGGAGGAAGAGAGATAAACACAGTGCAATACACAGCTTTTGAGTCATGTTGTGAGGCAGTTCTATACGGTTCTGAGTCATACATTGAACTGCAGCTCAGGTTCAAATATACAATATATTCAATATATACATGTATATGCCGTCCATAACAAATAGTTTTAGAGACACAATTAGGCAAACTATTTAGAAACACAAGGGTTTTGAAATGTCTTTTCTTTTTACAGAGTATTGGAACTGGGCTTTAACATGGAATCTGCAAAACTACACAAAAGGCAATCTGACTCACATTTCATGGTTGCACATTTATCTGTGTGATAGTAAACATATTACCTAAACCAATAAACAGTAAATATAGTTAAAACTGATATTCTGAATATTTGTGAACATCCTGATACTTCTGAAATCAGTAAGAAAGGCGGAGTGTGAACCTGTAGTTGTGGTACGGCAGTGGCTTCAGTATAGCTGGCAGAATCGAGTTGCATTGCTGGAGCAGTTGACCTAAAATAAATAAAAAGAGTTGTCAGCATCTTCAGATTATTTTTGTTGGTTTGGGACTTGGTTTGTTGTGGGCTTTTTTCCAAAACCAACTCCAGACCATGATAAAACATAAACATGCCACTGGTGACGTAACTCCCCTATCCTTTTTCTGTCCCAGGCACAATGTCTTTTATAGTAATTCAGATCTCTTCTCCAAGGCATCATGATAAATGCAAAGAACCAAGAACATGCACAGGCTAGGAGCTCTCTGAAGTTTTCCATGGCAACTTGTGTGCATGCCTAAATCAGACCACGAAGATCAAGATCTGATTTTAGCATGGGTGTCCCACAAGATGGGGTAACTAAGAACATCAATCAACAGAGCCCAAAAAGGGGTGATAAGACTACCATTACTCATGCTTTGAGATTCTCCCAACAGAAAAGCAAGGCTTTCTCATGTGAATTTGGCAATAGGTTCAATAGTGAAGAACTGTAGTTTCTCTTCTGCATATCCTCTATGCATATGTAACCTAGGCAAATTACCTCAGAAGCAGAAGACTAACACTGTTAATCAGGACAGCATATTAAATATTCTTGATGCTTCTGGGTGGAGGGGGGAAGAGGAAGTCAAATTGTAATTGTCCTTAGCGGAATATATTTCCATAACAATGAAATCTCAAAATCAGTCTCCTGCTTATTTCAACAAAGGAAAAATTAGCACATCTCCAGATATTTTGGGTCAATGGGGATACCATTATAATCTTCTGAATCTGCAAGAGCCATTTCAAGCTGTATTGTTTTATGATGACTCTGTCACTGCAATGTGACAAAACAGCATGGTTTTTAGTTTAGATCAGTAGATGGGGATTAATCAAGCTGTTATTCTTGCTGTTGTATACCACCAGTGGAGGCTTTTAACCAACCAGCTGAGAGACTTATGAGTGTGGAAATTGTTTTGGTTTTTTTTGCATATTCATTAAGAAAGAGAATTGTTCTCCCTTAGCAGTGCAATCTGCATGGCAGCAGAGGACCAAAACTTCCAGTAGAGTCAGGCAAACAGCCTGGTTGCAACTGAGCTACATCTCTGCAGTGGGAATAAGAGCTTGAGTGCTCTGGGAATTTGGACTAGTCTGTAAATAAGAGAGGATTTTCCCTGCAGACAAAATCCCTGAAGATTTAAAGGGACAGCAGGATGCACTACATTCTCTCCTGAAGCCACATAAAAATTAGACAAAAATAGAACCATCTTCTGTGTGCTCCTCTCTAGCTGTGACACAAGAGCCCATTACTCCTGCATCTGGAGAGAACAAACTTGAAAGAGGCACAAAACACCCTACCATCTTTATCGGTCTCCAGGTTAAATATTGACATTCAGGGAAGAAACTTCAATCAGCTGCTGGGATTTGTGACTGGGTTTGGGGGCAGAAGAGAAGTCTGGGTCTCTAAAGAAGGCAGCTTGGTAGACAGTCAGCATCTGAACCAATTGCCTAAGATAGTAATTGTTATAATAAACCAAGGCACAAGTCAACAGCAAAGCATAGGTCAGACTATCATGGAGTACATCATCTGATATGACAGATGAGCTATGCCCAGAAACAGTCCAAGTCTCTTCATGACCGCAGCTCCCAAATGCTGTCTCCTATCACTGGCATGACAGCCCACTTTATAGAGATCTAAAATTTGGTGAGATAAATGGCACTTTAACTTTAAAAATAAGCCTTAAGATCCTCAGATAAATTGGCTTCTTGTGGTTTTCTTGAAGCCTTCTCCAATACACTGCAAAGCCATGTGACTGTAGGACACAAAATTCCTGGGGTGAGGTGTGTACAGAATAGATGCCTTGGACCAAACTCTGCACAGAACACTGAAAATCACTGAATTTAGAGATAATTGATGATAAAGACGAGTTTAGTGCATTTGGTAGGTTTATATTTTTGTAAGTCACGGCTCAGACTGGGCTTTGAGAGTCTATTCTTCAATGTCAAATCCCCTAGGAGTGCAATTTCCAGAAATGTTTAATGACTATTTAATAACAGTTGCATAAAATATTTCTGACCATATTTTAATATTTGACATGACAGAATTGTTCAATGCTGAAGTATTCCGTGGCTATAAAAAATATATCCCTCCTTTCTCAGAGAACTGCCCTTAAAGCCAGCCCCGGCCATGAGCATGACCCTCTCCATCCTGTTGAAAGAGCAGTTTAGGTACAAGTTCCACAAAGCTGAGGGAGGGAGATACTCTGTTCACAGGAGCTCACCATGGTAAAAACTGTGAATGGCTTTTTAGAAAGACTGGAAAATCTCATTACTTCAGTATTTGCAAGCAGGCAGGTGAAAACAAGGTACAGGTAAAGAAATTCATTGCTGAGGGCACCAGCTGATCACCTCTGGGGTGCAAGGCAAAAATTTTCCTCCCCAACAGCTGCCTGAAGCTCCCAGAGCAGACCTTGACACAGGTTACTTGTGTATTTGATGTTTCCTTGAAACTTAAGTTGCAGCACAAAGGCAGGATACAACCTCTGCAGGAGGTTTCCACATGGCAGCTATAACTAACCTCTCCCTCATGAGCAGCCAAGGCAAAGCAGGCACAGTGAGCACCACCAACAGCTACTGGTTGGTTTATCTGCGTCTGCAGAGGTACATGTGTAATGAGGGAGCTGGAACAAAATCAACTGTAAGTACAAGATTTGTGGTTTAGAATGTTGCAACATTAGTTCCCTCTTCAAGGATGCCCACAATAAGCAAATCAGCATTCTTCCAGGAGAAACACTATGTAACTAGTTTAACCTCTGACTCAATAGCCCCCTACTCAGATTATACCCCAGACTCAATTTAAAACAATAGAACTAGCTTGTGCGCATGTGTATTAATAAGCATACAAAGTGTATTTGTTATAATCAATTAAAATAGGAATACAGAATGGAATGTATGAGTACGTAACAAACTTATGGATAAGTATCTCTAAAGTTTGATCCTATGCATGCACAAAAGGGAAGAGATCTGCCGTGCATCCCGCACTGTAACAAAAAAATGCCTCCCTTTTAACACTACATTGGTGTTACAAGGTTTTTCTTAACTGTTGATAACAGTTTTGGCGACCCAGGTGGGACTCTGTCTGTGAGCATCAACGAACCTGTGTGATCATGGGACCTCCAGCCAGCACCGAGGGATTCTTGGGGAGAACCTCTGATCTCCAGATCGAAGAGCTCCAAGCAAGACTACTGGGAGAAGGTAAAAGGAGGCATTCTCATATTGCTACATATGCTGATGAGGAGTCCCTTTCCAGTACTCTTGTAGGCCCCCTTCAGATACAGGAAGGCTGCTATGAGGTCTCCACGCAGCCTTCTCTTCTCCAGGCTGAACAGCCCGAACTTTCTCAGCCCGTTTTCATACAGGAGGTGCTTCAGGCCCCTGATCATCCTCGTGGCCCTCCCCTGGATTCACTCCAGCAGCTTCATGTCCTTATGTTGAGGACACCAGAACTACACACAGTACTCCAAGTGAGGTCTCATAAGAGCAGAGTAGAGAGGCAGGATCACCTCCCTTGGTCTGCTGGTCATACTCCTTTTGATGCAGCACAGGATATGGTTGGCTTTCTGGGCTGTGAGCTCACACTGCCGGCTCATGTTCATTTCTCATCGACAAACACCCCCAAGTCCTTCCCTACAAGACTGCTCCAAATCACTTCTCTGCTCAACCTGTAGCTGTGCATGATATTGCCCTGACCCATGTGCAGGACCTTGCTCTTCACTTTGTTAAACTTCATTGGCATTGGCCCACCTCTCAAGTGTATCAAGGTCCCTCTGGATGGCATCCTTTTCCTCCAGCATATCAACCAAATCACACAGCTTGGTGTTCTAGGCAAACTTGCTGAGGGTGCACTCAATCACACTGTCCATGTCATTGACAAAGATGCTGAACACTATCATTTCCAACACTGACCCCTGAAGGGCACCATTCATTACCTGTCTCTAGTTGGATATCAAGTGCAACTCTTAGCGTGTGGCCATCCAGCCAATTCTTATCCACAGAATGGTCAATCCATCAGATTTGTATCTCTCCAGTTTAGAGACAAAGATATAATTCGGGACAGTGTTGAATGCTTTGCACAAGTCCAGGTAGATGACATCAACTGCTCTACCCCTGCCCAACAGTTCCATAACCCCATCATAGAAGCCCACAGGATTGGTCAGGCAGGATTTCCTCTTAATGAAGCCATGTTGACTGTCACCAACCACCTTCGGTTTTTTCATGTGCCTTAGCATGGTTTCAAGGAGAATAGATTCCATGATCCTGCCAGGCACTGAGGTGAGTCTGGCTGGTCTGTAGTTTCCTGGATCTTCCATTTCTGCCTGCTTAAAACATGGACCCACATGTCTTTCTGATATGCTTCAGACTATAAGTGAATCACTTGTTCTAGTGAAGGTGTCCTTGAGGAACTAGATAATCTTTAAGGTCACTTCCAACCCAAACCACTCTATGATTCTATAATTAATCTTACTCCATATATAGTAGACATCCCAGGGCCCATTGAACTATTCTGCATGGCAGGGGTCTGCAAACCAGGATCTCCCCTTGAGTAGGGACATCTCTCAAAGATACTTCTTGAGGTTCAGAAATTCCTTGCCAGAGTGGATTCTTGGTGATTAACAGCATGCTAAACTTTTAAATCTTATGTTAGTGATAGAAAGGATTGACTGTGCATACATAATCCCTTAAACATGGCCCTTTGATCAAGTCTGGGACTAGGTTTGGATCCATTTGCAACAGGACTCCTTTTTGAGAAAGAGTTTTGAAAGCAAGAGGATCCTTTCTGACTTCATGACACAATGGGAGGGTCCTGCTGACAGATTTGTCTGACCCTGTCCTCTACCCAGTAAATAACAAAGTGTACCTTGCCATAAAATCTTGCTAAATTATTGATGCATTTACCATTGAACTTCATTAACTCTCTGGTTTATATGAGCAAAGTATATTGTTGCTTCTTTCAAAGCACATGTCTCTATCCATGACACACCTACACCCGTGACGAAACTTGCTTTGTGAGAGATGCGCAGTAAGTTTGCATGAACTAAGCACTTGCTTGTGGAGGTGTGATAATATGGTTATGCCTTCTGGGCAAAAACTGCCTAATTTAGAAGATCTCATTTTTCTTTACCTGGGTATCATCCGGAGCTGGCTGTTGACAACTCGCTTCTCCCTGGCTCAGAAAGGTCTGGGTATCACTACTGGCATGTACCCCATTTTGTGCAGTGGCTGTTGGCATCCATACTTGCTCACAGGCACATCTGTAATAATCCTAAATAGTCTCTGGTCCTAAACAGGACTACCTGCAGGTTGAGCATGCTAGGATGTTTGCAGCGGGATGTTTGCAGGTGGATGAAGGAAATTCTTTAAAGAAATTCCCTTGCAAGTGAAATGTGTTTGTCTGCGTCTGTATTGTGCATGTGCATATGAGCTAAAATATAATGGAACAGAAAATTTACATCAGTTTTGAGACTATTAAAAGCCAGTGTCTGGTAATCAGATCATCAGTCCAGTTGGCTCAGATTCTCAGCTTCTTGATTTATTGGTAGTTTTAACAGCTGCCACTCTCCTTATGATCAGATTCCTGTGAGCAGGGGAAGCAAAACACGTTCTTAAGGCACTTTGCATTCCTGAAGGGGGTTGAAGTAATCTTAGACCTTGTTACATTTCCATTTTTAACTGAATTAGTGAGCCTGTTAATATGCAAAGCAATTAGACTTTTCCTTGCAAGTAGAATGGTTCCAGAAGAAATCTTTTTTTTTTTTTAATATATCTATCCTCATCAGCATTGGGAAACCACTTTCTCTACATTAATTACATGTGTATTTAAATTCTGTTTTGAATGGGCTTCAACAACGCACAGTTACCTTACAGGAGAAAGCACCCATAAAATCTATTCAGACCATTACAGATTATTGATAGGGAAGAAAATTCATTTGAGGGTCTTGAGGGTTTATGACTGTTCTTGAAAGAAATTTTATAGGATATTTATGTCTATTCAGAATTGACATTTTCATACAAAACATTCCATGGCAGTCTGGAGGCTACAGTTTATGTGTTCTTTCTGCTTTCTAAAAGGGAACCATGTGTCTTTGTATTTCTAGCATTTACAGTAAGTCCGAGTTATGCACAAAAGCATTGCTAACTAGTATTGATAGTTTTATTTTTACCCAAGGAAATTGCAGAACTCCCTGTATCTAAAGCATTTTTTGTGCACTATGTTTTCAGTACAAGCTGTACATCAAGTCCAGAGAATTTACTTGTACTTTTAAATGAGGTGAGTGATTGATATGACTGATGCAACTCATGCAATCCAGACTTCTTCCTTGCTGTGCTGCAGGAAGCAACAGGGCATAGAATCCTCTCCTTTCTGCAGGTGGAGATGCTTGGTCAGTCAGCTGCACAGGAAAGCTATTGTTTTATAGATTCTTACAGTACCTTGATCTATCATCCTTTTTTAATAGCTGTCTGACAGCTTATACTTAATGAGCCTTACAAGGCAATACCAAAATGAGTATGGATGCTGTCTCATCCTTGAAACAGCTTCCAGACCACTATGAACAAGTGTTGCAGTTTAACCCTTGTAGGTAGCTAAGCCCCAAGCAGCCACTTTCTCATTTCCTCCCAGTGGGATGAGGGAGAGAACTGGAAGAGAAAAGTAAGAAAATTCATGGGCTGAGACAAAGACAGTTTACTAGGTAAAGCAAAAGCTGCACACACAAGCAAAGCAAGAACTAATTCACTACTTCCCATTCACAGGCAGGTGTTCAGCCATCTCCAGGAAAGTGGGTGTCATCATACATTACAATTACTTGAGAAGACAAATATCATAACTCCAAATGTCTGTAAATAATAGTCTATGGTACTTTCCCCATCTTCCCCCACCTTTATATGCTGAGCATGACACCATATGGTATGGAACATCGCTATGGTCAGCTGGGGTCAGCTGTCCTGGCTGTGACCCCTCCCAGCTCCTTGTGCACTCACAGCCTTACCACTGGTGGGATGGTGTGAGAAGCAAAGTCCTTGACATTGTGTAAGCTGAGCTGAGCTAAAGCATCCATTTGTTATCAACACTGTTTTCATCATAAATCCAACCCATAACATCATTGTAGCTACTATGAAGAAAGTTAACTCTACCCCAGTCCAAACCAATACAACAAAAAAATTCAAACACAGTCACAAAGGACTGTCATTGCCTGAATGAATGCAAGCTGCCTCTGCTTTTGTAACCAAACAGCAAAGCCTGTCTAAGCTGACCTGGCTATTGTATCTGACAATGAAAGGTAACATAAAGTAGATAAAGCCAAGAGTATAAGCACACCACTTGCTTATTAAAATTCTCTTTTTTTCAACATGGAGTTTCAAATGCTGAAGAAAAATGTTTGTTTGGAAAACTAGTTTAGAAGTATGTAGTCCTAAAAGCGAAAATATAAAGCCCAGTAAGACCCCTAGAGCAACAAGGGCTTGCAGGCTACAGAGGACAAAAAGGAATAAATTATGTCAGTCTCAGGAAGTCACAGTGGTATTTTGCTCCGCTGTTTACTTAAAGAAAGCATTTATGTGCCTTTTTGGTGGCAGAGTTAAAAACTCAGAGAGGCTCTGCAGGTATGTAGGGAAAAGCAAGCTGAGACAGGTCAGGGTGCACGACCTAACACTTGAGTTGTGATCAGCTAGAGATCAGAAAAGGAACCATTAGAAACACAAACATTACCTTTCTTCTCCATCAAAAAAAAAAAAAAAAAAACCAAAAAAAAACAAACAAACAAAAAAAAGAACAAAATAAACAAAAACCAAACAAACAAAAAAAAAATTCCATTGATTTTTGAATCATAGAATAGTTAGGGTTGGAAAGGACCTTAAGATCATCTAGTTCCACCCCCACTGCCATAGGCAAGGACACCTCACACTAAACCATGTCATCCAAGGCTATGTCCAACCCAGCCTTGAACACCACCAGGGATGGAGCATTCACAGCTTCCCTGGGCAACCCATTCCAGTGCCTCACCACCCTTACAGTAATGAATTTCCTCCTTATATCCAATCTAAACTTCCCCTGTTTAAGCTTTAACCTGTTACCCCTTGTCCTATCACTACAGTCCTTAAAAAATAGTCCCTCTGCAGCATCCTTATAAGCCCCCTTCAGATACTGGAAGGCTGCTATGAGGTCTCCACGAAGCCTTCTCTTCTCCAGGCTGAAGAGCCCCAAATTTCTCAGCCCATCTTCATTTTTAAATTTTTAAAAAAATTATGTATATTCACTGTCTTGGGACCCTTTGTGAGTTGCCCATGGAAAAGACATAGAATCATAGAATAGTTTGGTTGGAAGAAAACTTTAAAGATCATCTAGTTCCAACCCCACTGCCAAGGGCAGGGACATCTTTCACTAAATCAGGTTGCTCGAAGCCACATCCAACCTGGCCTCGAACATTTCCAACAATGAGGCATCCACTTCTTTGGGTAATCTGTTCCAGTACCTCACCACCCTTATCATAAATTTTTTTTTACTTATGTCTTATCTAAATTTATCCTCTTTCAGCTTAAACTTGTTAGTCCTTGTCCTGTTAGACCCTGGTAAAAAAAATCTCTTCCTATCTTTCTTATAAGCCCTCTTTATATACTGAAAGGTCTCAGTAATGTCTCCACAGAGCCTTCTCTATTCCAGGCTAAGCACCCCCAGAGATGGTGGCTCTGTGCCCACAGTGCAGAGAAAAGGGGCATGATGGTGTCTGTGCAGAGACATTCAGGTCTTACCTAGGGAAGCAAAATGAAGGGGCTGGGGGGTTCACATTCTGAGCAAGACAGGCATACTTGGTCCTGCCCAGACTCTCACCTGAAGATCCCTAAGTGCGGATGGTCCTTTCCTCCACTCTGGTCTTATGCTAAAATACACTTGCTATGTAATTAGACTGCAGGATTGTTACAGGCAACATGTCCCTTAATGGCTTGCTACAAACCCAGAGCAAACCAAAAAAACATCTGCATCCATCCAAAACATGCCCAGCATCAGCTATATAAGGCACACGAATGTGGGAAGATGATTGCTCTGCTGTTGCTTCCTTGTGGCACTGAAAAGTACACAGTGATTATTTCCAAGACACCATGTTAGGACAGAGAGAGCATTTTGAACAATTATTTGTGAGCAAGCTCTCCTTTGGTCTGTTTGCATGGGAGACACATGGCAATCTTGAAAGAAGTCTGAATGTTATTTACTCACGTGGTGTCTGAGAGGATTGGTGTCTCCTGCATCAAGCCACCAAGGACTTGCCTTGTCACATTGTCGCAATCAAAGCACAGCCCCTAAACCTGTGTGACTTCAGTAACCTTAGTGGAGCCTTGTTGGCTTTGATGGAACACGTGGACATGATATCAGGTGTCAAGAATTTGCTTGTTATCTCCATTGTAGCTTCACTCTGGGATGCTTGCTGGGCTACAGTAATCTGTCATAGACTAATCTGCTTGGGATGTCAAGGAAGCCAGGGCTGAAGCCTTGATGTATGAATCTTCAGTGCTGATAATTCTCTGCTGAGCTTTGATGAATGCATAAAGAGTTGGCAGCTGAGTGGAGTTTTTGATTAACTGTGCTAGTCTATGCACACTCAAGCTTCAGTGAGGTTGTATATTGTCAACCTGCTGTCTCCTGTGTTATGAATTCTCATTTAAGCTTTTTTATTTAACTGGAAATTCTGATTCCATTTTCACTATGGAGTTTAAAATGAAGTTCAAATCAGACATCATTTACAGCAGTATAAAGTCTATGTAATATTTTCTGCCTCTGTAAGAAGCTTTGAGATGGAATTATCCTTAATGTTTATAACTTCTTGCATTCACATTTGCATTAATGCATTTTCCTTAACAAGATAAAAATATTTCTCCACTGTGCACATCCATATGGAGTTGTGTTCATGAATATTTTTTGTCCCAGGTATCAAGTTCCTCCATTTCTTGTAAAAAAGTTAGCTTATGCTTTTTAAAGGGTAACTTTAATATAATTGAATCATCCAGATGCAGATGAAGACTGAAACATAACTAGGAAGATCAGAATTTAGATCACAACATGCAAAGATGAATAGACACATCCTGAGCAAGGCAAACAAATATACAGTAAGTTACGTGTTCTGAAACCTATTAAGAGAAAAGAAACAGTGCGCCCTGCTTTTCTTGTAATAATGCTATTTACCAAAGCAATGCCTAGACAGCCACGAGGATGGGGAACCATTACTGTAATCATGGACAAACATAGCAGATTATACAATTTGTATTCTGCTTTGCTGCATACTAAGAGCAAAGTGAGGCTGTAGGAATGAGGACAGATACATAATACAGATATAGCCAACATTGCAAGGTGTAAATACGGCTCCAAGGGGCCTTGCTGGGTTTTATGCTCATTTTGTGGTTTTGTTATCCTACATATCAAATCTGTTCTTACACTGCTTAAATTCCACCTAGTTCCCACTTGATCAATGCGTCAGACTACCTGGTGGAGAAAACCAGCCTGGCTTAACTACAGTGTATTCCTCATCCATATTAGCTCAAGCACAGCTCAATATATTGTACAGAAACTTTACAGAACCATCATTAGATCTCTTTTGTAGCATAACTGTGTTGACTATATGAGTTAATCCAATTTATAACCAGGCTGGTGAGATGCTACCCTGTTTCTGACCCACGAGCTCCTACCTCTTTATATTTGACCTCAGCTTCTCCCTAGGATCACAGTAAAGCATTTGCCTTATGAAGAACTATATGGCCTCATCTGCTATATTCTTATATTTGATCTTACAGTCTCCCTAGTTACTATTAATTTTCTCCAAGAAAATCACTATTGACCACTCACCCAAGCATTATGTGTTATTTAATAATTATTGCATATTACAGTTATTCAGCAATTGTAATATATTGTCTCATTGCTCCATCTTGAGACCTCTCTGTCTGCTGGTGTCAGGGATATTTTATTTGTGGGAATGCCATCTCTTTCAATTATTATTTGTGTACAGGAATCATCTAATCTATTATTTTAGTTCAGTTAAACGAAGCACAAAATCTAACTCAATAGGATATAAAACATCACAATAGAGCAATTTGTTAAGGCAAGTCATCTTCATGTTATGATACTGCTGGAAAGGAAGGGATAGAGGGACATAGCATGCACTAGGTTTAACCTGCCATGTTCTGCATTCTCAGTGCACATGTTTCAAGAAAGCTTTTCAGCGTCTTTTAAATCCTGTTCATTAAGATCAGTGATGGTTGCATTTATTGCTCCCACTGTTTCCTGCACCCTTTACTGTTTCTAAGACTCTTGCCAAAATGTATGGTCTTGGGTGTATTCCTGGGGGTTTCCACTAGTGTGATTCTGCAGCCTGATGCACTGACAATGTTTAAGTGTGTTTACAGCCTCTGTACATCCTGTCAGCTGCTCTTTAGGTGGAAACCCCCAAGCGGTCTTCAGGCAGAACTGGTCACAACTGAAGGGTTCTTCAGTTGTGTGAAAACACAGTTCCTACCTGATAATTTCCCCTTCATAGGGACAATGCCATTTACAACTATTTCTGGCAGAATGCCCCTCTGGGCCAAACAGAACCAAAAGAAACCAATGAAGTGTGGCTGAAATCTTTCTTTTCTTGAAATGGAGATCTCCCAAGTTTTGAGTTAGTCATGAAGAATTAAAGAAAATACATTTCCAAAGCCAGTTAATTTCACCTATATTGGGATTAAAAAGTCATTACAAGGTCTGTCTCCTACTAGGAAAGCTTAATACACACGATCTGTTTGCTTTTAACAGTCAGACCATCTCTACTGAAAGATGTGTGAACCATTACAGGCTCCGGAAAAGACAGCAAAAAAAGAAAAAAGAGGAAAAATCCTACAGAATTCAAGCTGACAAAGTCTCTAGCTCACTGTTTTTGAATATAATATAACATTTCCAATACACCAGTTTTCAGTGATTTTTAAGTCGTATTTCAAAGTATTGAGGTTTTTTCAGGCACTCTGAGTTCTGGTAAGAGCTTTCTTAGATGGCGATTGTCCTTTCCTACTTTACTTGTTTTAAGTTATAACACTTCCTTGAAACTTCATCCTGTTTTGTAGAGCTTTAAATAACTTGGGTCTTCATCTGCTTAAAGTGTCTCCAAATTCTGGTATTTTATACTCTTCATTATCTACTTAAAAAACAAAACAAACAAAACAAAGCAAAAAAAAAAAATTAAAAAAACCAAACCAATAAAATCAATCAAACAAACAAAACAAAAGCCCCCTCAAAAGGTTGATTTGATGCATTTTGCTCTGAGAGTGAGCTAAGATATCACTGCTGGCCACTTAGACTTTTGCCTATCTAAAGCACTTCTAGAGAAAGAGGAATCTCTTTTCAGATTATAAAAAAGATCTTTTACTGAAGACTTCATGAAAGAAAATATTTACAACTTCAAGAGATGGTTCATCTCACCTACATCACATACTAGTTTTAGTGTACAATTAGGGCTGCTATGCATTCCCTGAAAAAAAATAGGGCTGCAAAATGGAGGTGAGCAAAACCTAATCTCAGAGAGTGTTTCATCATAGCTGGGGCCAAAGCCCTGCTCCCGGAAGGGTAGGAGAACTGGGACAAGGCTCTCAGGACCAACAGACACAGTGGGATTCTAGGGCACACCTTGACAGCTAATGGTGACTTGCCAGACCAAATGAAAGTTACATCTTATCCCAGTTCTGACATGGAGCTTGTTTGGAAAACATTTTAGTAATGAGGCCTGAGGCTGAGGGATAGATGATAAAAAGATTAATGAGGTGTGGTAGTTGCAACACCCTGATAGGGGTGCTAAGCTGCTGATGGGGGTGATTAGGCTATCAGGTGGAGGCCCTGTGACCCTTAATGCAGGTGGAAGAAGGAGGGATGCCAAGGTTTCATGGTTCTGTTCCACACTTGTGTGAGACCCACAACCTTAGAGCAGTCTGGCCAAAGGTAATCTTTGTTCCTCATTTACATATAACAAATACACCAAACTGTAAAATTGGCTCTCTCCCCCCCCCCCACTGTCTGTGATGGAGCAACAGATAATTTGACTACGATCTCACCTCCATTTCTCTCAAAAGTATAAATTCGGCATTGGAGCTTATCCATGGCATGAGACGAGCATATGACTCCGCTTTGCAGACAAGTCTGAGGGCTTGCTCCTTCCTCACATCCCTAAAGCAGGGGTGCTTCTTTGGCAAGATTTGCACATCTGACTAAGATGGATGATACCTGGCTGGAACTAAGCTTACTGAATTAGCAATTGTTGCGGCTTTTTTTTTCTGCATAAGCTCAATTAATTGTTGGCTAATGTTGGATTTTAGTGCTAATGTGAAGTACAGTAAATGAAGTTATCAATGGCAATTTCCAATCTTTATTTCTGTTTGCTTCAATAAACCACACTATTTGTGAAGGCAGGCTGAGAAAAATTGGGGCTATTTAGTCTCGAGAAGGTTATGTGGAAACCTCATAGGAGCCTTCCAGTATCTGAAGGGGGCCTACAGAAATGCTGAAACAGTCTGCCCAGCAAAATTAGGAATGTTCCATCCCTGGCAGTGTCCAAGATGAGGCTGAACAGGGCCTTGAGCAACCTGGTTTTGTGGGAGGTGTCCCTGCCCATAGCAAAGGGATTAGAACTGGATGATCATAAGGTCCTTTCCAACCCAAACCATCCCATGACTATGAATCTGTAATCATGAAAGTTATAATCAGAAATTAAGCCCAGTCACCCCAAGACCCTCTGACCCCTGAGGACTGGCTGTAACACAAAGGGTTTTATTTTCTGCCTCTTTCTATACTCTTAATGTAACAGAAAACACTCAAATACAGATGGCAGTAATTTTGGTAGAGAAAAATACCCTGGTATTGCTCCTAAGTAAAAGCCTGTGTCAACACTACAGCAAGAACAAGAGAAGCCTGTGGTTTGCTGAGTGCCAATTCCTCATGAAAACCTTAAAAGCACAAGATGGGACTTCTCACTATTTTCGTAATTACAAAAAATTAGTGAGCCTGAGGAGCTTCTGAAGTCCTGATCATAATTATCAAAATATCTCATCCTATATATTGAATTCTGAAGGGAAATGTTAGTGTCTGTGGTTTCAGGATTGCTTTCTATATTTTCTACTGTGGGGACAACCATTTTACTAAGTTTGAATTTGTTACTGGTTTGCTTGTTTGTCTGAAAATATACTCTTTTTTATATTTCTGTTCCAGCACCATTAATGAACCCAAAATACTGTAGTAATATGTAGGATCAAAATAGTATGAAAAACCAGGGCACATGCCCTAACAAATACAGTGAATATGACCTATCTCCTATCATAAGCCCTTTTCTCTGTACTGTACTACTCATGCTAGTATTGTCTGGGCAGAGTTTCAAGTACCACATCCTTTAAAGCAGCTAGACGATTCATCCTTAAGAGATCTAAAATTGTAGTCACATTTTGGAGGAAAGGCAATATATATACTCAGAGTATCCAGACTCTAGAAACCAAATTTTCTAATAACAGAAATGGGTCCTTGAAGTCCACAGACAATGTACTCATGTATCTTGGGTTAAATCAAAACCTTGTTCACAAAGTAAATTAGTTCTATTGACATATGATTTTAGTGTTAAATGTTTGAAGATGTTTTGTGATGGAATAATATGTAAAAGAAACTGAATTAGGCTCATATTAGATGTTTCATTTAATTCATTATAACATCCTTTTAGATGTGAAGATATGTTTAGATTTCAAAACAGAAAATTCCTTTGAAGTGAGGAATAAAATCTTTTGTATTGCAAGTATCTTAGAGAGATACTCTAAAGTGTTAAAAACCCTTTTCAGCTATTATTTAAGACTGCTTTCAATGTACTTTCCTTCTCAGAAGCATTTTTAGTTCTAATTTAGTTCTAATGAATCATCATTTTCCAACGAAAAAAAAATCAGCATGAATTTCTTAATCAGCCCTATGAAAAAACCCAACCAGAAAGTTCTGCTGCTCACCACAGCCATGGCCCCTTCTGCACAAAGCTATTTAAGATCAGATTAATCCAGTGAGGCATTTTGTCAGCTGGCATGAACCAGCAGTTTCCCTGAAGACAACAGATATATTGATCTATCATTGCTGGGAACATCCATGTTAATTTGCCAGGTTTTCCATGGTACTTTTCCAGACTTGCCCCTTCTGATGATTTATGTGAATGATGCTCTGTTAGGCAGATTTTCAAGGTGGTCATAATTTAATATAGCTAACAAATAATTTCTGTGATATGAGGTCTACTGTAAAATCTCACATGGATTAAACAACCCACGCAAGGGGTCAGGTCAAAGAGCTACCACCCAGTCCTCTCCTGTCTCCAGCAACAACCTGCAGCAGAGGCTTTGAGCTGAGACCGAAGATTGTCCTTCGACAGATGTCTCTCTCCCTTTTTGGTCCCCACAAAAAAAACAACCACAAGACTTTTCTTATGCTTAGGAAATACCTTCCATAATGTTAAAAAAAGATAAAGCATAATATGCTAAGATAAAAATGGTTTTGTGGTTCTAACAGAACACATATCTCCTGCTTATCTTTATTCTCTGTTAATCCATTTCTAGCCTGTGAAAAAACTGGAACCTCGCACCAGTGGGAAGAAGTGTCTGCCTGCTTTGGGCAGCTGGACCCTTTGGGGAACAGAGGGAACTTTTCACCTTAGAGACAGCCATACCTTTGTAGCTGAAGGGACCTTCTGGAGAATGGGGCAGGGAAACCAGGCAGAGGACAGGGACCCTGCTATATCACTAGGAATTGGACAGCCTCTACACAGAGAAAAGAGCAAAGCTCAGCCCTCCATATTTGAAGGAAAGCCAGTTTTCTTGAGAGGTCCATAAAGGACTGTGTGGTGCTACTGCAAAATAATTAGGAATTTGAAGTTTCTTTTATCCTGAGTATTTCTGAAGAGAAAATAAGACTTTCTTGCAGTTCTATCTGTAGGTAGGAGTGAAATGTGATCTATTTAAAAATTACTTTAAAAGGTATTTTAAAGGTAAAGTTAAAGCCAATGTTACCTTACAGTAAAATTGCAAAAATAAGAAAGCACTGGTTTAATGGACCTTTGCTAACTCCCATCATCTTATGAAAGATGATGAGCAACCAGTAATGTTAAGATACTTTTCTTATCTTGGCAATAAAAGAGCATGGGGATAGTGCTGTTCAACAGAATGTAAACCTTGTGGGAAGCAATTTACTTGAGTATGTAGACATGAAATGAATTAGCAGATGATACCTTGGTACCTGAAACATTGTGACCACCTGATCATGGGAAAACAAAAATAGTTCAGCATTCAGAAAACCCTACCAAAGGAGTTGAAGATGATTAGATGGAAAATATATATATATATAAATATATATTTATCAAAAGATTCTGAGAGACTTTATTTCATTCAAGAGAAAATTACTAAGAGGGAATATCATAAACATGAGTAAAGTAAAGAATCTAGAAAGAAAAATCCAGTTTCTCAAAATTATACCTTGGGCTGAGAATATCAGGCAGAAGGTTTGTCCATACATGCATATGCATTACAGGAACATTCAGTATAACTGCACAAGTATTTGCCATATTGGAAGGCATACAATTCTTTATAAAGTTGATAACTTGATGCTGTGGATTACCTTTTACTCTCCAGGGCAGCAAGCATGATACCATTGGCTGACTGGGTCTTAAGATCGCAGTTGCGTGAGATCTAAATAGTATGTTCTAACATTCTTCAACATGCTTCAACAAGCATAGCAGATTCACTATTTCAGATTCTTAATTTTCTTTTTTTTTTCCACTTAATTTTTAACTCTATTTTTGTTCTGGTTTACAACCATGTTTTCATTAGTTTGCTGACTGCCATGTTTCACTCACTTTTTTTGAAGTTTGCATCCAACTTTATGCACTTTAGTTTAGGCTGTTTTCCAGTTTCACCAATTTGGATCTTTTCATTTCCATCCTGTGAAACAGAATTAATTCATTGAATAGCGGAATAAAATATATTTCAAGTATCTAGTTTAAGCTATTTAAAAATTAGTTTTACATGGATTAATTACACTGGCATCACAGTCACATGACAGGGTAATTTTGAGCAGTCAATAGAGAGTTTGTGGATCAGGATTAAAGGGAGAACAGAGATGGGAGACGTCATTGTGGGGATCTGTTACAGACTGCCTGATCAAAAGGACTCAGTGGATGAAGCACTCTATAGACAGATAGGAATAGCCTCACACTCACAGGCCCTCGTTCTCATAAGGGACTTCAACCACCCTGCTATCTGTTGGAGGGGTGGTACAGTCTGGCACAAGCAATCCAGGAAGTTCCTCGATTGTGTGGAAAACAACTTCCTCCTGCAAGTAACAGAGGAGACAACAAGGAGAGGTGCCATGCATGACCTCATGCTCACCAACAGGGAAGGGATGGTTGGAAATGTGTCCCTCCAGGGCAGCCCCAATTGCAGCAATCATGAGATGGTCAAATTTGAGATCCTCAGGACAGTGAGAAGAGCGTGCAGCAAGCTCACTGCCCTGGACTTCAAGAGAGCAAACTTTGGCCTCTTCAGGAATCTGCCTAGTAAGGTTCCGTGGGATATAGCCCTAGAGGGTAAGGGGCCCAAGACTGTTGGCTGATATTCAAGGATCACCTGCTGCAAGTTCAGGAGTGATACATCCCTACTAGAAGGAAGTACTGCAGGAAGGCCAGGAGACCTCCTTGGATGGA
>JASSUY010010167.1:0-20074 GCA_032466535.1 Forpus xanthops
GATGATCAGGGGACTGGAGCACCTCCTATATGAAGATAGGATGAGAGAGTTGGGGCTGTTCAGCCTGGAGAAGAGAAAGCTGCGTGGAGACCTCATAGCAACCTTCCAATATCTGAAGGGGGTCTATATAGGGATGCTGGAGAGGGACATGTAGTGATAGGACAAGGGGTGATGGGTTCAAACTGAAACAGGGGAAGTTCAGGTTAGATAAAAGGAAGAAGTTCTTTACTGTGAGGGTGCTGAGGTGCTGGCACAGGGTGCCCAGAGAAGCTGTGGCTGCCCCATCCCTTGCGGTGCTCAAGGCCAGGTTGGACAGGGTTTGGAACAAGCAGGTCTAGTGGAAGGTGTCCCTGCCTGTGGCAGGGGGTTGGAGCTGGAGGATCTTAAGGTCCTTTCCAACCCAAACCATTCTGTGATTCGGTACCCTCTTAAATTGTCATACCTCAGGGCCATCCACCACTGGACAGGTCCAGGGCACTGCTTTCAGTGTCACCAGACTCCAAGCCACCTTCCATGTACCTCTGGGGAGACATGAGACAGACCCAAACTCACCTTTGCAAACTCCTTTGCTGCTGCTGGGAACCAGCTTGTGCTTTGTTGGGCTCATCTCAAGGCACTGTTTTGGGCAGCTGATTGCAGCAATTTCCCTTGTTTGCTTTATTGCTTGCAAAGTAATTACTGAGAGACATTAAAACACACCAGGTAAAACCCATCCATGTTACCTTTCCTCTCCTCTATGTACCAGCCGATGTTTTCCCACACAGCATCAAAAAGAGCATCTCTTACACTACTTATTAATGTTTAAACATGTTTATTTTGAGTGATAGCAGCACTCTTTGATGCTGGGTAATGATCCAGGTAAAATAAAGATAGCTAGAAAAGGAAAACAAGACTGTCTGGCTGCTCTTCTGTCAAGCTGTTTTCAGAAGTCCAACAATTAAGTAGGAACACATCCATGCTGGAAAAGCTCAGTGAAGCAGGAAATGTAAGTTATGAGTTAAGAAGGCCTTGGAGCTACATCCTGCCCCTGACACGGGTACATGTGTTGCTTGGTCATTTGGCCAGCAGGTTTACCACCAACAGAGGCTGAGGCTGAACACTGATGCGCGAGCTTTTCATAGGGCTGTACCTTGCTCAATTTAAGCAGGGCAGCACCAGAATCTGTGTTTAGAGATTCATTTTAAGAGCTCATTTGGCAAAATACTTGCTCATTATCACTAACTGGTGATTAAATTATCACACACTTTAATCCCAGACACTAGACAGCTTCCTCTGCCTGCTTGCCGAATTAAAGGGAGAGATTTCCCCATGCTGGGCAGCAGCTTTATGAGGACCAAGAAATCCCATCACTCTTCTGGTAAGCTCTCACAGTGCACTGAAATGCATTGCTGTCTTTCCCCTGTAAATCTCAACTTTAAAAGGTAGGTGGCTATCAGGTAACAGTAAAAAACAGTTTACCCAGTGTAGTTCATCCAAATTTGATGACAGAGACACAAAGCACTTTGTGGAGGTGGTTTAAAGCTATGGATGTTTGCGCTGAACCCCTGCAATGTTTGCAATGATTCAAAACGATTTAATGACACATCTGCTTTGGGTTTGTCTTTTTCCAAGCAGCGGGGTGCTGGAGAAGCAAGTATATCAGCTTCCTCTTTTACTGTGAGCCTCACTTCACCATTTCTATGACAAGGACACGCTCTACCCTAGAGAGACAGGGATGGATGATGCTTTCCAACCCACTCAATACACTCAGCACAATGAGTTTAGTAGAACTCTAGCAATGCAGACACCACAGAGTGCTGGTGAAAACCAATAAGGAGGCATAAAAGTAACATATTAAGGTGGGGATTTCCAGAAAGCCCAACAGGAAGCAGATGAACCTGACCTGAATTCCATTAGGAGCTGAAAGCCCCATCCTGCTGTTTCTGATAGCACCACATCAGTTCCCTTAGTTCTCTGAAGCAGCAGCCTGATCCCTCTCCCAGCAAAGGCAGTGAATCCAGAAGTAAGGCAATGGTATAGGAACAGGATCACAGGAAAATGCTGTCCACAGCTACTAACTTCAGAACCAGGTGACACAAGAAAACTTTGTGGAGCACCTTGTCTTTTGCTCTGGCTATAAAGGGAGCCCACATCCTAACAGCCTACTAAACACATGTTTAAGTTCAGTGCCCAAAGTAGGCAGTTAGTCCCACACTACTGCAAAAGTTTGTGCTTTGCCTAAGGCTTGTTTAAGCCCCACTAAAGCCCTCAAACAAGGCTTGAAATACTGTTGCTGCAATGCATAGGATTAACACTGGTCCTTCCTGCAGAGGGGTGAATGTCATTCGCAGAACTGTGCTAATTCCTGATTTGAATTTAGATGATGTTTTTAAATAAGAAGCAAGCTCTGAACATCCACTGGGAATCTGTGACTTGCATAAACCTTAATAAGTCACTGAATATGAGTTACTATTGGAAAAGCGCTCAGACTGCAGTGCATGTATAAAAATAATAGCAATTAAAAAGGAAGATCACTTCTAGAGAATAGAGAATAATGGCTTCAGACTGCATATTATGGGCACAGCTGATGTATTCAGAATGGTATGACAGCATTAACGAGCTCAAGATCAGCAAGCTCTATCTCCAAAATACACTATCAGGAAGAAAGTAGAGGAATAGGAAAGGAGGAGCCTCTGCCCAGGGCTTTCCTCGAATAGGGATCTTTCCCAAAGGAAAGCAGCAAGAATTGGGAGAAGGAAGTCTCTGGGGCAGATTGGATCAGGACAGCAGGGGCAAGGAGACAGCAAAATCCTGATGCTATTCCAACCAAACTCCCTCAGTACTGATATTTGGTGCTGCTATCAGGAACTGGTCAAAGGGGTGGTAACGAAGCTCAGGAAACACCAGACTCCACAACATTCTGGCATACCTGATCTACCAGCATCTTCAGATTAACCCCTACTGCAGGATTATTTGCCAGCCCCAAATAAGTGGTAGCTGCAGGAGTCACTCCAACAAATACCTGCCTATGAAGAGCAGCTAACAGGAGCATCCTGCCACAGCTCCTGGTTTGCCCATCAACACCATTCCCATTCCAGGGTGCTTCAGCAGCATCCTCAGCGTCATGAGCCTCTTTCACAGGTCCTGGTTTGTTTTGGCTTATTCTTTTAAATGCAGACAGTGTTCGATACTTAGACAGAAGGAGAAAACCCCAAACCAGCTTATTCCACACCATCTTACATTGGTGTATTGACTCTAAAATAACATGAAACCTTCACTTTTCCCTCCATATGTAATTCTTAGACAATGAACCTTCAACAGATCTCCCCAATCCAGTGGTGGGTTAAAGTAAAAGATAGTCCTACATTTATCTCAAAGGTGGTGATGGTGGTGGCAAAACCTCCCGTGAGTGGCAAGGAAATCTGGCATCTCAAACTGGATTAGCACTCAGCCCACATCTAGGCATCACTCAAAGCATGAAAAAGGCTTTCCAGAGAGAAAGCAGCAGCTGCACAGAAGAATTAGATTTAAAGTACATTTACTTTTAAAGTGGGCAAAAAAAATGTCTCTTAACTCCTCATCTTTCATATTGTGGACTTCAGTGAAATGGATGTTCTTTCCTTTTTAAAAGTCATGCAATTTAATGGGATGCTTCCCAGCAGGCTGCATCTGTTTTAAATGTTTGCATTCAAAATGTGGAACCACTCCCTCCTTCCCCCTTAATTTTAGCTGGAATTATGAATACTCCATTTGCTTCAACATATCCTGAAGCAGATGAGCCTCAGAAAACCACAACCTTAATCTGGGACAATCTTCTGCATCCTTGGGGATACATCACTTTTGGGCAATGCCATGGAGGGACTTGGTAGCTGTGGTCCATGCAGGTATCAGCAGTATAAAGAGGGAGAGGATCCTGCAGGCAGAATTTAGGGCTGATGTGCAATTTGGGCTGTTTTCTGTGTTTCTGGCTGAAGCACCCCACTAAAATCACCTGAAGCACTCAAAGAACAAACAGCTCTGGAGGAGGTTCAGAGCCATGGGGACTCGAGCAGACTCTTGGAGCAGGTCAAGCCTTGCTGAAGAAGGGCAGCATCCCCTAAGCAACCTGGTGCCAAGCTTCTGCCTTGGAAAACTGAAACAATTGCAGGGAATTGTTAAGAGCAGGAGTGAAAAGCACATCTCAGGGTAGCACTTCCTCCAGGACTGAACGCCATAGAATCATGGAATGGTTAGGGCTGGAAAGGGATCTTAAGATCAAAAACTCCCTAAATTCAAAGGTCAGAATTTAGTAACATCTGCAAAAGAAGACACAGTGCTTAGCAAATCCCACTGAAGAGGGGTATGTACATAAAACAGTAAAGCAGCCAAGGGTTGAATAAATGCGTATTAGACTAAATGGTAGACCACCCAAAGCCCAAATGATGATCAGGAACACTTCAAAGCAGCTTATTGCTACAACAGGCTATGGCTAGATAGGTACTGCACAACTTTTAAGGGAAAAGGGTAACAGTACAGTACAGATTACACAGGAATGATAGAGCAGGGACAGTGCTGAATGTCCAAGAAAGCTCAAAGCTTCAGGAGAAAGGGAGCTCATGGTATGAGCACATCCCCAGTCAGTTGCAATGCCAAGCCCAGCTCCCAGCACCATGGCAGAGATGGGTCAGGGCAGCTGTGATCTGAACCTCTGGCTCTTCTGCTCTTCCTTCCCAGGCAACAGGAATGGAACCACGGAATGGTCTGGGTTGGAAGGGACCTTAAAGCTCACCCAGTTCCAATCCCCTGCCATGGGCAGGGACACCTTCCACTAGAGCAGGTTGCTCCAAGCTCTGTCCAACCTGGCCTTGAACACTGCCAGGGATGGGGCAGCCACAGCTTCTCTGGGCACCTATGCCAGTGCCTCAGCACCCTCACAGGGGAGTGGAAAATCCCAGTGACTTCAGTGTTGACCCGGCACTCACAGTGATGTCCAGTGGCTGTACAGACTGAACCTTCTGACATCAGAAGTGACTGCTTCTCAGTCAAAAATACTTCTAAAATGTCAAGTTCAATTCAACGCTGGGAAACACAAAGCAAGTCACAGGGCAGGGGCAGCGACCTTCACTTTGCAGGCACAGCAACAGCCTCTCAACTTTAACATCAGGAAAGAAACCTTGAAAGCCTTACAAATAATCCCCTATAAGCATCAGCCTAACATTCTGCGATAAGTAAAATGAAAACATCGAGTCAAGAGCTGTTATGTGGCAGAGGGAGGGAATAAAACCAGCAGATAACCTGATGGATCAGTATGTGTTGAGGCACTGATTCTGCTGAGGATCAGGTTCTGCCTGTGTCTGCCTGGGGCTTTGCTGCCGCTTGCTCAGCTGCACCAGCAATTCTTCTATTGACCAGGGGCTTACCCTTGTACATAACCATAATGCTTGTACAGAGCTGTAACAGGCAGGTATTCTGTGGAGCATGAAACATTGATGATTCCAGCACCATCAGGTGGTGCAGAGGATTAGCAGCACAGTATGAAATAGCTAGGAACTGCCAAGCAGGGGCACAGGATGCCGTGCAGAGGGGTGCAGGCATGGGGAGACTGGAGAGGGGGCACAGGATGCTACTGGACCCCCCACAGGTAATGCTGCTTTGAGCTCCATAAATATTTCACCAACAGCCAAAAAATGCAGATCTCAACAAAATCAGTTTTACAGGTAGCAGAGAGAGTAAGGCACAAGGATTTGATGTTTAAGACACTCTGCACACAGTAAATATGGATAAAACATGAGGATGCAGACCAAGAAAGCATGTAAAAACATGCAGGGAAAAATAAATACATTTATTATCCCAAGTGGATCGTAGAGACCAGAGGAGGAAACCACCAACCTCCACCTCCTGCTTCTCCCAGCAAGGAAGAATAAATGCCACCATCAGCATTGTGCTCCTCCTGAAAGCAGTGCGGGACACTAAGAACTTGCTGCCTTTTTGTCATTGTTGCTTTTGATATGAAGAGCAGTCAGGGCTAGAAGCAGAAATGCTTTACTGGAGAAGAGGCATTCTGAATGTACATAGGGGTTGGTAAGGCTAAAAGGGGATAAGAAACCTGCACAGGACAGCCATTTCCACCTGCAAAATTGGTCTGTTTGGTCAAATTAGAATCGAACTTCTGCTGGTCCCGTCTCAGTTTCTGGGCAGGCTTTGATGCACCATACAAGAAGCCAGACATGCCTGCAGGGGAGCCAAGGAAGAAGAAAACCAAAAACTTACCCCGTGTCACCTTCCTTTGTCCCAGGGGCAGTAGAAGGGTGAGCAGAGAAAGGCACAGATGGCGTTTAGTAGCATTTTACTTATTATTGTGACTACTTCTGTAGTTGGACTTCTTATTTTTTCTTTTCCAAGTGGAGCTGGACTAACAATAACCGCTTCTTTGCGGTGTACAGATTTCAATTACACTAACAATATTCTTGGCTTTGCAAATAAGATGCACTTCCTATTGATCATAACAAGATTCCAAGTGCAACGCTGCACTGATTACAGCGACTGGCAAGCTTACAATGAACATTTAAACTGTTGAGAATCGGGTTTGGTGTTAGGGTTTGGGGTTTTGCTCATTTGTTTTTAAAGTTCCTGTATTTTGGCAGATCCTCCCCTTTCGGACCAAGACACATCAAACAACTCCATGCCAATAAACCAGGACACCTTCAAATGGATACCCCTCTCTTGCAATGAAGCCCACTGACATTTAGGCTCCCCCAGAACCTCAGACTTGATGGTCTCAAGAATGATGATCAGAACAGCAGAAGAGCAATAAGTCTGAAGATGTCCTTACCCTCCTGAGCAGGACACAAACCCCATCACTTTCACTGGTCGCATAAGAAGAGGATAAAACCAGCACTGACTGCAAGAGGAGCTACAGAGACAAAAGAGAAAATCATTTCTTAACCCCCAAACTATCACTGTGACAACAGAGAGAGCAATCAGGGATGAGAAACAGGCTGCCAACATACAGAGAATGAAGTTATCTCACAGGAGGATATTTGCACTAGCACTCAAGGACTGAGGCTGGGAGATTAGTTAGCTATTTTATGTAAGAAAGACTGCTTGAATAATCAGTTTTTCTGATGTTGCCATGTCTTTCCATTTGTTAGCGTGGAACATAATTGCTGCTTGTAAAGCTGAATGACTTTAAATTAGATGGGAAGATGGTCGTCGCAATGATAAATTTGAATGCCCCCATTCAAAATTGTAGGTTTAAAAATACGAGTTGAAACATGATGGAATCATTAATTTGGCAGCAGTCACTTAATTTGTCCTCATCCTTTTGTTTCTTCCTTCATATGTGCTTTTAAGCGACACCAGTATGTACATCCACAGGAAACTAAAACCAGGAAAACAATACATTTATCTAGATCAACCCCCTTGTTGGACCTGGAAGCCTTCAATACAGTCAACACACCACTGATTAAGCTCAGATTACATCAAAGCAAACTTGCCATGTCACTCCTAATACTTCTGTTTGGCATCGACACAAATGCTTTGCTTGGTTTTATCCTCTCTGCAAACACTGACCAGTGACTCAGACTTACCCTGGCTGGAGGAGCCCCCGTGATCCTTAAGGGAAGGGAACTTAAAGCTCATCCAGTTCCAACCCCCTGTACAGCAGGTTGCTCCACATCGCATCCAACCTGGCCTTGAACACTGCAGAGATGGGGCAGCCACAGCTTCTCTGGGCACCCTGTACCAGTGCCTCGGCACCCTCACAGGGAAGAGCTTATTCCTAATGTCATATCTCAATCTCCCCTCTGGCAGGTTAAAGCCATTCCCCTTTGTCATGCCCCTACAGTCCCTCTTCAGATTTCTCATGGGCTTCCTTTAGGTACTGAAAGTTTATTATAAGGTCTCCCTGGAGCCTTCTCTTCTCCAGGCTGAAACAGCCCAGCTCTCAGCCTGTCTCCAGAGCAGAGCTGCTCCAGCCCTCAGAGCATCTTCATGGCCTCCTCTGGAATCCCTCTATCACGACTCGATTAGGGCAGCAATCAAGATAACTATTTCTCACTCAGCTGAGCTTCGTCATTTTGCATTTTCCCTCTCCCAGTTTTACCCATCTTCCCAAATTTCCTCACTCTCCTATTTCTTTTCTCCCTACCAAAGTGCTTCCCACATTCCTGAAGGTACCAACCACCCTTACTGCAGGAATTCTGCAGTCTGT
Source organism: Forpus xanthops (assembly GCA_032466535.1). Classification (NCBI taxonomy): domain Eukaryota; kingdom Metazoa; phylum Chordata; class Aves; order Psittaciformes; family Psittacidae; genus Forpus; species Forpus xanthops. The sequence continues at coordinate 8,171 of JASSUY010010167.1, forward strand.
ATTTATACACCAGTGTACTTGGCAAGGCCTTTTATCTGGAAAGGCAAAGCCGGGAGTGAGGAGAAAGCACAGCCAGATAAAGGATGGAGGAAGCAAAGAGCAGGAGAGGCTCCTGCACACAGCCTTTGATCAAACAACTTCCAACTACGTGAAAACTTAAGGGGGGTTCAGGGTCATTCCTTCTCCCTTGAGCGTGCTCTGCTTTCAACCTGCAGATGATGAGAGAGCTGCGATGAAGATGATGCATTGGGGAGAGGAGATTTTAGTAACTGGGGCGGGGGAGAAGAGGCAGCGTGTGGTGAGAGGGGGAGGAAAAGGAGCCTATATAAAGCAGCAGGATTTAGAAGCAGCCAGTGCTTTCTTAGGAAAGAAAAGAGGGAGAGAGCAAAGTTGGGGGGATTTTGGACCTGACAGATACAATATAAAAGGTAGCTAAGACCCAGCTCATCCCATGGACCAAACTCAAACCCAAGGTATGCCCATCCCGCCACCCTTCCAAATGGACAAGGAAATTTTCAGGTCCAGATCCCACAAAAGGCAGGACTCTTACGGTCTCCTGAGGTCTGGAACCCAAGAGGAGTGTTTGCAGAATCACTGCCCCAAGATCAAAGCTTTACTGGGCAGAGGCACCGTGGTCAAAGCAAGATAACATCCCCAAGCAAAGCCACACACCCCACTACAGTTTCTGCTTTCCGAACTGCACCAAATGAACTAAAACACCACCAGATCTTCCAGCCTCCAGAAACGTGGCATTAGGGAAAGACTGAACTGTGGGAGCTGATGGACCCTGCGTGTGTCTCATCCTTTAAGAACCTGTGCTGCTCTGTGGGTCTGGGCACTCCTGCCTCACTCAGCCAAGGCACTGGAAGTTTCCACCAGTGAGTACTGAGAGATAATAGATGAAGAAACAACTGCTGCACCGTGCTCAATCTTGTGTATGAAACAGCACACATAATTAGAGCTGCCTGCATATGTGAAGGCTCAAAATAAAATCAGCAACTTCTACTGTTGCTTCTTGATTTTGGCAGGTCTCGCTTCCCCACCTGGCATCCTTATGATGCCTTTGGTAAAGACTAAGATAATAGTTGTGATCATCAGCAGTTGTTTCTTGTAAACACACATGGGTGTACTTCACATAATCCAGTACCTGCCATACGCTTAATCTCCCTGTGACCATGCAAAGAACTTACCCAAGTCCTGCACGCACTCAACCCCTACACGTGGACCTGCATCCCACCCACCTGTGATCCTGCTACCCTTTGGCTCAGTGCTCGTGCTGGAGGCATGTTTACTCATCCATTCACACAATGTTCTTCTAAGACTGGGTTTTATTGGCACAGACCCCCAAAGTGCCTTCCCAAGCATATACAGTACTGCTAGGAAAGCCACCGTGGCATAATGTAGCACTCGTATGCCAAGCACAAATCATCTCTAATTTACTTTTCCTTTAAGGGTTTTTCCTGCAATTTTGAACTATAACCAATCACAGGTCCCCCCACTGTCTGTCTTTAACATTGAGGGTGGTGAAGGGAATCTCTCCTTGATTCATTAAGGCACAACTCTGTTTTGTAGAATAACTCCAATTTAATTCAATTTCAATATTTATGCTAAAATAACTCAAGGAACTGATCCCTGGACTGAAATCTGGGACCATACAACTGGAAACCTCTATATTCCCCTGCTGATCAAGCCACAGACCTCTCTTGGCCAGCATCAGCTGCAGGTAGTAAGGATCACCATAGGCTGCCATGGTCAGGGGGGGCTCTGCGTTGTCCTGCCACGGCATGTCTCCCAAATCATGGCAACGGTCAAACACATAAGGTTTCCTAGTCAGAGCTACCTTCTTACTTGTCCCAAAGTCAACTCTACAGGAGATTTCTGTCTTCATTGTCAGCATGAAGCAGCGAAGTCCCAAGGAAGCTGTGCCCCCATCCCAAACTTCAGTCCAACTCAGATATCCTCAGTCCATGCACAAGTGACTTTGCACATAACTTCTTTGAAGGAGTACAGTACAAATGGTATACACTACATACTCTAATACCCTACAACTCTCCCAAAAGCTAAATGGTCTAAATCCCTTCCCCTGCACACACCAGATCTGACATATTCAGAGCCATCAACTTTTACAGGACTGTTAGCCAGAATCTTGCCTAAGAGATGAAGAGCAACTCTAAACCCCACGCAACTACAAACACCACGTAACACCTAATTCCCACTTCACATAGAATAACAGAGCGGAAACAAAGAGGCATGGCCTTTACATGGCCTTGCTCTGGATGGCACCGAAGATTAACTTCAAATGGGCAGCAGTGAAGGCTCCTACGTGTAGAATTCTACTGCTATTACATTATATACTATCATGTATTTACCAGCTCACCGTGAAGTGCTGTAATAAATATTTAAACTGTGATGACAGTCAGGGAGCTGGTTTTGCCTCCCTGTTCCTGGTTTTTGCTCCTTGCTCCCTTGGGCTCACAGTGAAGAAAGTCTTGCCATGCAGAAGAGGAAGTGCCACACACGAACCAAATTGGACGCGCATACCTGACTTACAGTAAAGCAAATGGGCTTAATCTTGGTATTAAAAGGTCTTTCTAAAGTGGGGCCTCTCACAGTCATTATGGGCAAGCTTGTCATCAGGGAGGCTCCCTCCCTGAACTCCTGCCTGACCGCATTAGTTATTACATTTGATAGCTTTATAGTATTATTTGAAGCTTGCTATTTACCCAGTTACACAAGAGCCAGCAGCTTAGAGCCCGCTCTCTGCCTGGGCTGCAAATCTCTGCAACTACCACCAAAATAGCCCAGATTTTATGACCCGTTAAGCTTAATGATAAACCCTTGGATTTATGTTCCAGGCTAGTGAGCAATGGGAGATCAAGGGCTAAAGCTTTGATTTATCTGCAGGCCAAGGGAGATGTTATTTCTGCGCTCTTACTTTCCTCATCATTTGCCATGATGACTGCAATGCTTTGCTGTGACATCATGGCAATTCTTAGGGCTGTTTATGACAAAATCAATACCACACTTGGTCCTTGCACAGCGCTGGCACTGGTATTTCCTCCCCCAGCAGGATGGGAACATTGCTGGAGTGGTTTTCCATCCTCTGCCCAGCCTCAGTAGTGGATCCTGTTACAGACATGCTAACTTCACACCTTCTTGGTGGGAAGCAATGGTTTTCAACATGCAAATCCTGTTGGAGGTGGGGGAATGGCTGGGAAGGAGGGCTGCTCTGCTTTGCACTGGCTCTGTACATTCATGATGCTTTCTATGCAATGCCAGCAGTGCCTGGAGTTGAGATAAATTCTGTTTCATGCTGCTTTATATCCAGACCCATGAAAAGAGCAGGCAGTACTGTGGAGAAACGCTACTCAGCATGGCCCAGGATCCGCTTTATTATAAATCTCCCTCTTTTAACAGTTTCTCTGAAAACCCCATGCCTCTGGAATCAGGGGATTGCAAGAAAATCTCCAATTTGCTCTCCAAACTTGCTTTAAAAGGAAAGAAAGAGAAAATTAAATGCCCTGTGTTCTAAGCAAAGTCCGTAAGGACCACAAATGTTTGTGTAACTCGAAGCATCACACTGGCTTTAATAAACCATAAAGCCAGACTCTGTCATCTTAAAGCCTGACCTAAGGCTGGTCACCGGCTTCAGCAAGTACTGGTGGTAGCATCACAGAGAGACAAGTAAAGAGAATGGAAAAATGTTCAAGACCACCACAATATTAAGTTAATCACACCTTCAAGTCATTTCTTTCTTATATTATTACAGCTATTTGACTATGCTGTACACCTATACCAAAACTACTTAAGTAATACTGAGAAAGGATGGGGAAAGCAAACATTGAAGGGCAAATTTTGAGCAGCTCAGATTTACAGAGCGAAGCAGATGCTTAATATAATAAAGGAAACTTGTCAGGGGAATGGAGCATTACCCAATCTTTGCCTTGATTGATAGCTTGACAGTCTTTCACCCATTTGAAAAAAAAAAGTCTTTTAAAGCACTAGTTAGCAATTATCACCAATTTTCCCATTAAGCCCATGGGGAAAAAAAAAAAACCAGTTGCAGTTAAATTTCTAGCTAAATCAGAAGAGTTGATTGGTTTTCTTTCTTTTACACAATTGGAAACTGAAGAGCAATAGCAAGATGCTGTTACATCAGTACAAGAGAGACATCAAACAGCAAAGTAAACAGGAAGACAGATTGTATTAGAATAAAAATAGTAAGAGTAATAGAACAAAACCACCCAAAACCCCTTTAGTCCTCAGTTAAAGGTCTCTCACAAACAGCAGAATCAGGCTGCTGCACAAAAAAAAAAATCAACAACAAAACACTATGGATCAAGTCCTACCAGACACTGAGGAAACAGTCAAAATGCTTCTTCAAACAGGAGTTTATAAGAAACATGAGCCACAGGGGTATTGGTTTCCCACATTACAACAATCCCAAGGGGCTGTTGCACTACTGATGTCCAAATTCAGACTGAATGGCCCAAGAAGAAGCCGTTTAAAGGCTTTAACGTAAGCTTATTGGAGCAAGCCTTTCTCTTGGAAGGAAGCAGCCCTGCTGATGGTTGGCACATTCCATGCTCCTTTTCCCAAAAAGAGGAAAAAACCTTATTGTCAGCCTGTTGAGAGATCATAAGTAATTTTTCAGCTTGCAATGCTCTGCATCAGTGTTTAAATTATTTACCTCATGCCTTGTACTTCTTAAGTACTTGGAAAGTCCTACTTACTCTCCCTGTGAATCCTAACAGTGCTAAGAGCTGGTCCTCAAAGAGACTGGGTAGGGAAAGCACAGATGTGGGATGAATGTTCCATTTCTGGCAATTTTGGTACTTTATCTCTATTAGAATGAAAACTGAGGACACACTTAGGCCTCTGATAAAAGCCTTGCCTCAAAAGAGCATTCCTCTTGCTTCCCAGCACCAGGTATCCACTCTCAGCTCCATTCAAGCGAAGGTTCCTCCTGTCTCACCCCTAGGAGTAAACCTTCCACGGCACGCAAGGCATGTGGGTTTGCATGTTTCCCCGAAAACAGTTTTCAGGGTATGTATTACACCATCTGCTTTAAACCAAGCCCTATCATAAGAACTCAGTCTTGGCACGAGAGCTATTGCCAATAACTACTTTCATTCACTGCCAATCCCTCCCCAACTTCCAGGAGGATGAGGCTCTCTCCATTGAGCCACACAGATGCAATTACAGACATCTAGACACGGGATTTTTCCAATTTGTTTGCTTTTCTACTTCCCATCCTTCATTTACTGCCCTAAAAACGTCAGAACAGAGAGCAAGAACTTAAAAGGCAATCAACACCTGCAACCACCATAGCAACACTAAACTATTTTGGCAGCCAGGCCTCTCAACACATGCTTACAGAGCCCATATCCCTCGTGCTGGGAAGATGCAGTATACTCCTTGGCTTTAGGATGCATCATTTTGAGCTCCTGCATAAAAGATGGGTGCACCCAGAGGTGCTTAGATTACAGCCATTGCCTTGGCACTGGAGCACTTCCCAGTAGCACACTAAACTTTATGTTTCCAACAAAAAATGCCTGGTAATGTGGCTTCCCCAAACCCAGCCAGCACACCCCATGGTGTGGATGCTGCCTCCCCACTAGCAGCACTGCACTCCACAAACAAGCTTTTCCATCCATGCACTGGTTTCAGCTGCAGTTCAGCAATGGGGTTTTCTGCCCCTTCATTGTTTTTACCTTGTGACACAAAGCATAAGTAGGAAGAAGCTTTGCTATTTGGAAGAGAGGAGTTGAGTGTGTGCAACAGAGATAAAGTCATGCACCATTATTCCTTCCTGCATGCTTCAAAGTCTGGGATAGAGGCACAGCTCAGGGAGTATTAACTTTGTGCTCAACTTGTTCTCAAGAAAACCTTCCTCCTTCTTCAGCCTAGGCAATGATACAATGGTTTGGGTTGGAAAGGACCTTGAGATCATCCAGTTCCAACCCCCTGCCATGGGTAGGGACACCTCACACCCTCTTCTATAAGGCACAGACCCAAATACCCTCCAAAGCCTATGAGAAAAGCAATAAATCTGCTGCTTTTGGGGTCTTTACACTGAAGGGAGGGACAAGTTCAATAGATGCAGACCCACATTTCTGTGGCAAAGGTATGATTTGGTTAAGAATTAAACCATTTAAGCACTGTTACATTTACTTACATTTTATGAAGAGGTCAGTAACAATGGTCAGAACCATGTGTCATTCCTATGTCCTTCAGATGTACCTTAAGAGTCCTTCTGTGAGTACTGGATAGGGGAGTCATGATAAATCTTTTAAATGTATTTATGTGGCCCAAACAACCCAACAAGGCATTAACCATTGTTGTTACAATCCTGTAAGGTACCAAAAACCTCCTGGGATGGATATCCTGGACCGGGCAGTTCTGCACCTATGGAAAAGGACTAAAACTGAACACCTGAAAGTGCTTTCCAAAAGCAATTGCCACAATCTCTCCTGTTCCCCAGAGGAAAGCAACGGTACATAGAGGTTCAATAACCTCTTGAGGTACTCAGACAGCAGCACAGCCCAGATTAGAGCCACGGTGCCTCCTGACTCCACACGCAGCCCACTGCCTTAAATAGCTGCAGTGCAAGGAATTAGCTCTGTCCTCTCTGCATGCATCCAACTCAGGGAGTGGGGAAGCTGGAGTTTAACTTAATGGTCTGAAAATGCCTATGGAGAACACTGGGAAATAAATCTTGATAACTACTGTCCAAAGTTCCCAGCTGAAGGCAGAGGGGCAAGCCAGTGTGCAGTTTTTACTGCCTCCAGTTTGGGAAGAGTCAGTCATTAAGAGGCAGCAGAGCATGTCACAATAAAAGGTTTATAGGGGCTAGCACTGGGATCATTCCTGTGCCATTTATTTGTTTCAGTTTCTGTTGGTTGGCATTTCTTTTGTCCTCTCCTTTGTCACCAGGGATCTCTCCATCATTCCCTTTCTGGACTACCTTCACTGCTAGGAAAACAGCAGGACTTTTGCTAATGCAGGGGTTTAGTGACATTGCACGTATTTATTAGCATTGTAGAAACACACAGTAATGCAAAGTAACAGTGATATCCAATATGCGGGGTTCTCCTCCATAAGAGGTGACTGTGCCTGCCTTCTTCCACTTACTCCCTATAGCGGCAGTATCTCTCTTACTCTTCCAGCTGCCTCCAGCAGGGAACAATAAATCTAACACACACTTGGAGAAAGGAAAATCTCTATTGCTATTTTTGGCACCCACATTCCTTGGCTTAACCTATTTCTGGATGAGCATCTTTGTTCAGCAAAATCAAACCCCTCACCCCTGTGACACCGGAGCAGCACGTCCTGCTGTAAGCAGAACCTGTGCCATCGGCAAGCTCCATAGCAGAGCCAGAACAGAGCAAAGCCAGGATAGCCCACAAGGAAAACAATGGGAGCTGGGATTTCACTTGTGCTTTCCATCACTGCGTGCCTCTGAGCAAGTCATGCCACTCTTCTCTACACTTCAGCTATCCTCACCCCAGCATGTGGTGTACAGACAGGGTGCACCCTATGGCAGGGTTAAAACAGGGCTCACTATATGTTCTTATGGTTGACAAGGACCCCAAGTTAGCTGGTTTGCAAGACATAAATATTAATTTGTATATAGAGCTCCTGTTTTAATAAAAGCTTTGCTTAGAAAGGTCAGAAATAGGAAGCTGCAGCCCAGCCTGTAGAAGTTAACAACTTGACTCAGTTTTGTTTTGTTGCCTTAATCTTAAGACATTCAAGCTCTGTCTGCAATGAAACCAGACACACCTTCCACAAGTGGCAGCACTTGTACATGGCTCAGACAAGGGAAAAGTAGCTGGAAAAGATGCAAACCAGCAGACCTGGTACATCATGGCTGGCTCTGCAGGATGCAATGGGAGCATGTGCCTCTCACATCGCTGTACTCACGAGCACTGCTCGGAAAGGAGTATTCCTTGAACCTTTAAGGCACAAGACTTGGCTCAACGCTGACTTTTGTGCTGGGGCTGCTCTCAACACGCATCGTTGAACCACATGTGAGCCACACTCTGCAGCAGGTCTCAGCCACAGTCCTGCCCTTGGAGCTGCTTCTCTCCAGGAAAAGCAAGGAAAAAGGAGCTAAACATTCCTTTAGATAGAAAACACTCTGTTGTGTTGGTTGTGAGGCCAGCCCTCCAAGCACAACACTCACTGAGCACTGCTCAGTCCTCCAAGCACAACACTGAGCACTGCTGCGCTCGGTACAGGCAGCTGACACACCAGCACTAACAGCATGTCTCCAGTGAATCTCTGTGGCCTAATGGATTAAAGGCTTAATTAGAGTTACCTGAACATTAAATATCATTAGAGAGTGCTGAAACTTGCTCTGCAGGAGGGCGGGGAGGTGCCTGTTAAATGGCCTCGTAACTAAGTGGGGTTTTTGCACTGTTGTTCAGTTTTCAGCTCTTTTCCCTTGCTAGTGAAGGCAGCGCGGTTGTGCATCAGGCAGCACTCTGGTGCAGCTCTGCACTAACTAAAGCTGAATTTAATGGGAGAAATCATCTCAAAATATCAACCTCTGTATTTATAGAGGAGGCAGGTACCTTATGAAGCTCCTACTGAGGAGGAAATAAACCTGTATCAGACACTGGAGAAGGTGCAACGGAGGACCAAGGCTCTGTTGGTCATGACATCTGGTTTTTGAGCAAACAGTTGTGTTAAAACACCTTTCATACTTCACATTGTTGTTGAGAATAGTAAGAGTGCATGTAAATGTTCAATAGAATTGGTGGAAAAACATAAAAGTATAATTGGAAAATGGTAAAAAGTGTATGTCCTCCAGGTGTGAGGGATATAAGGACATGCAGCAATAGGACAAGGAGGAATGGCTTTAAACTGACATGAGATTAGATATTAGGAAGAAGTTCTTTACTGTGAGGGTGCTGAGGCGCTGGCACAGGGTGCCCAGAGAAGCTGTGGCTGCCCCATCCATGCCATGGTTCAAGGCCAGGTTGGACAGAGCTTGGAGCAACCTGCTCTAGTGGAAGGTGTACCTGCCCATGCAGAGGGTTGGAACTGGATGAGCTTTGAGGTCCCTTCCAACCCAAACCAGCCTGGGAGTTCATGATAAACTCCATGAAGTTTCCACATCCATGTTTCTGGGTTTACTTGGCTGCAGACACCGATCACCTCACCATGATGAGCGATGGTTCACTTGGTTTCACCTCAGGAAACCTGGCCAAACCCTGCAGCAGACCCAGCAGAGCAATGCCACTGATTTCAGCGAGAAGCAAAGCAAAGACAGCCCCAGAAACACCTACAGCATCGCTCCAGCAGTGCTAAAGAGCACCAGGAGCCACAGACACTAACACCAGGAGCAGGGATCCCAAGGAGGTGCTTCACCAGGAGGTTGTTCTTTGAGCTTTATGCATATTTGATGCATAGCTCAGCTGCTTTACCCACAGACACCTGTTAGCAGTTCCAACGCGTGCCATGAGGCACACTTCTGTTTGTAGCTTCTGCAGAGCAAACCGGTAGAACGGGAGCAAGTTTATGTATTGGAACAAGAGGATGCCAAACACTTCAGATCCTTAATTGGAGCAGCTTCAAAGCAGTAACTGGATTTAAGTGCCGAGTGTGATTAGACACGGGGAGCAGAGAGGCAGGCGCTCTTCCGCTCCTGCTCCTCTTCTGTTTTCCATAACTCCCTGACAGATCTGTGCCAGCATCACCTCCTGGGCTTCTGCCACGTGAGCTAGAGTCTCCTGCAACTCAGTTGTAAACCCAAACTCCGTGCCCCAACTAATGCTGAAGAGAACAGTTTGCCTCCTTTATTTCAGCAGCAAATTTGAGGTCATTTCATTTCTTAATTATTAGTTTTCAAAGTAATAGTTGCCCAAATAGTTGGGAAATAACATGCCTTCCAAGAACCTTGCTCATTATGCAGTTGCAATTTAGAATCAGCCATTGGGGTGCTCAGACTTCACTGAAAGTCACCTACTGTGAGAATCTGTGATTGATGAAGATGTCCAGAAAAGAGGGAAAACAAAGCCCTTGAGAAGCAAACAGGGGTGGCCAAAGTAACAAGGGCATGGAATGGGATTTACTGGGTCTGGCTCTGTGAGTGTGTTTCCAAGGGGATTCACTGATGGCTTGTAAGGGGGGGCTCTTCACAATACCACTTCTCTGTGCAAGAAATGACCACTCTGAGCCCCTCTGTTAAGAGGGCCAACAGCTACCTCAGCTGAGCAGCACAAAGTGACTGATACCCCCTCATTTCCTTAAAATAAGGTTAAAAGACTGCAAAAGTAACAGCACTTGGAACTTCTGCACTAAGGGAAGGCAGGACTAGGGCAGACTGGTCTAACACCTCCTGATGAAATTAATCTCTGCTTGAAGGAGCAGTTTCACCTGGATTAAACCCACTTGTGAACATGTTTGAAGCAGCAGAAAGTTCAGCTTCAGCATGCTCAAGATGAAAGTGAGTCTTTCCCTTGATTCAAGCCGTGTTTTCACTCAGTTCATCTCAAATTCCTGCATTTGACAGCACAAAACCATAATTCCACACTGAACAAAGACCTTCCATCAACCTGAGAGGAGCTACAAACAAAACCACAGCCAGTAAAGCAAACCACAGTGAGTAACTCCCCAGACCGTACCTGCTGCAGCAGCAGCACCTCTCACACTGGTGCTCTGCCCCACAGGTCCCTCCATCCCCACCTACAAACAGGCAAGCTGCTGCTCACCCTGGGGTGATCGACGAGTCAGTAACCACCATGCAGCAACACTTCAGCAGGAAGAAAGCAGCAATGGAAAGGGCCATTTTGTGAACCTCAAATGGAAACAGAAAAGCTTCTACAGCTTCCGCTCGAGCTGGCTATGGGGGTGCAGACAGCCAAGGAGCCCCACAAGTGACACTAAACCTGCTCTCTGTGTCAGGAGCATCACCCTCAGCAGACACCCAGAGCAGCTCCCCAGAGCTCCAATGCATTTTGCACACAAGAGGTGTGCAACGCTCACAGCCACCACCTTCTGCACAGGGCAGAGGAGCGTGGCTCCTACTCCAGTCCTCGGCAGCAGTATTTAAAGTTTCCCGGCACAATAAAGGCAATAAATCTGGAGCAATGATTCCCTAAGTGCTGTCTGGGCAGCGAGGACCACACAGCTCTATCTCACCACAGGTACCAACTCTCTGCCTTCATTTTGCAGATGCTAAAGCATATGAAAGCAAATTCTACAATGAAGGGAAACGCTGCCAGTGGGGTGGTCTCGCTGCTGGCCCCTCTCGAGTTGGTGGGAATTGTATCCTAATGGCAATGACAGCACATTTGGTCTGACACGGACTATTTGGGAAGAAATAAAATGCCTATTGTTTCTTTACGCTAAGAGGGCTGGTGTGTAACAAAGAGGAAGGCGGGCAGTCTGCGTGCTGTAAGAAATCCTCTAGGTCTGATCGATACCCAGACCTGGGCTGGTGCTGGAGCAGTATTCCAGCACGGCAGCCCCTCTGCAGCTCGTTTTATTCAGCTACGATGCTCTGAGCCTTAATGCACACGAGCACACTGAACGGAGCCGACCGTAGGCGTTTCTAACCCTCTATACGCTAACCCACCATCGGTCAGAGGTCCACGGGCGCACAGGGAGCGCTCGGGTGAGACCCAACGGCACACGGTATGCACGGAAAGTTGGGAACAACTTCTGGAAACACACGGGCAGAAACCAAACCGCCTCTTACAACAAAAGCCATTGTTGCGGCCAACAGCCCCGCCGAGGTGCTCAACGCGCACTCAGCGCCGCCGACCCTTGGGCAGCCCCGCTCTCCCGGCGCCAGCCCTCCGCGCCTCGGCCCGCCCCGCTCAGGTGGGCGAGGGGATGCCCGGGACGCGCCTTTGTCTCCCGGCCCGCTGCGGCCCCGGGTACCGGCTGTCA